>JASVEL010007134.1:0-115810 GCA_032618575.1 Nicotiana noctiflora
ACACCAATACTCAATACCAAATTCCTTTGCACATTCATCTAATACAGTGTTCCCACTTCCTATATTTCACTACTCGTCGCCATAACAACCCCCACCACCACCCACCCCACCACCACATCTTCCCTCAACCAGTGAATTTCAAGAAAACACCAAAATGAGCTCTTTTAATCATAAAACATTAAAAATAGACACTAAATTTAGTTTTAAAAGCCAAAATCTACTCATTGGGTGTTAAAATTTGCACCTCAACATGTGTTAATAGACATTGTTACACTTAGATATATCAATCTTTGAACATAATTGGCCTTCTGAATAGGATCAAACTTAGGGATGAAACTGTACATTCCATACGTAAATTTGAAGAACACAAAGAACCACAACAGGCTCACATAGTTTAAATGCTATGAATGAAGAATTCAGAAGGCAGCAAAGATTCTTACACTTGAAAAAATAAATGTGTAAACATATTTAGCATAAGTAAAATTAACAAAGAAAGAAAGGTTTAAAAGGAGACCTTAGCAGTAATAAGGTTACGAGCAGCAAAAATGTTGGCAATAGATTTGGGAAGACCCATTTCGCCAAGCAGCTTGTTCGCCATAACTTTCTTCCTCTCCCACTTCTTTCTTTCCTTTATCTTTCAACTCGTGTCAATATTTATATTTTGGGTAGGTAAAATAGTTACATAATATATTTTTAGGAGCTTTAATAGGGAGAAATTTAAAAATAGTCATATTTATAACTGTTCCTTCAAAAATAGCTCAATTTCGAAAGTAATCGAAATTTAACCTTTTGTTTATGTAAAGATAAATCTAAGCGAAAATACTCTAGTATATTATGCTGGTGTCACGACCCGGATTTTCCACCATCAGGAGTCGTGATGGAAGTAACTGAAACCAAGTGCGTAAGTTCCAAACACATCTCTACCTAGATCTAGTGTTACTAACTCACGAACTTCTACAGAATGCCAAATATAAAGTCTGAATAAAAATGCAGTACTGTCTGATCCGATACAAAGGAAATCAAACGAAAAATAAAGATAGGAGAGACTCCGGGCCATGCGGACGCCAGCAAGGCTACCTCGGGAATCTCCAGACTGAAGTTAGCTCCCAACGCTCCTACTGTTGTCCAAAAGCTCCTGCTCTGGTACTGTGATCTGTGCAAAAAGATACACAGAGTGTAGCATCACGCAAAAAAATACACAGAGTGTAGCATCAGCACACAATTGACACCATGTGCTGGTAAGTGCCTGGCCTAACACGGCGAAGTAGTGACAAGGTTAGACAGGACTACCAATCAACCTGTGCATATATATATATATATATATATATACAAGTACTACAAAAATAACAGCGAAAAGTAATAATTAAGACTGGGAGGGGAACATGCTTTTGGGGATAACAGATAAAATAGAACGGTAGGAATAAATAAAGGAAACTATAACTAATCTCTTCTAACACAAAATACGTGGTCGGCGTGCCACACAATTTTATTTCATGATATATAAGAGGTCAGCGTGCCACACGATCTCATTTCATGATATATAAGTGGTCGGCGTGCCACACGATCTCATTTCATAATATATAAGTGATCAGCGTGCCATACAATCACATTTCATAATATATAAGTGGTCGGCGTGCCACAGGATCCCATCTCATAATATATAATGATTTTCCGGCAAGGGAACAAGTATCAATTCAACTATCCCGACAGGGGAGAACACTAATAAATAGTTAATTCTCGGCAAGGGAACAAGTATCAATTCAACTATCCCGGCAACGAAGAATACAAATAAATAGTTAATTCCCAGCAAGGGAGCAACAACAATAACTTACACGTCCCGACAAAGGAATAATTACATCTCTTTCTCTTTCGTTCATTTCTTACTTCCTAATCATGTCATAATTCTAGCCAACGCTCCAAGGAGTTTACAAATCATATTTCCTCTTCATACTGTTCACATTATATCAAAACCATCAATTAAACAAGGAAGAGCCACTACAGAATCCCAAATAAGCACAAATAAGGACTCGCGGTCATGCTAGACACCAATGTATAGATACTTGTCACCATGCCTATGCACCGTACTCTTCATTTAGCAATTAGCAAATAATACTTTAATCATATTCCCTCGAGCCAAAGTTAGATCAAACACTTACCTCGAATGCTCCAAACTTAACTCAAGCCTCTAGTATAGCTTTACCCCTCGAATTCGGCTCCAACTCAGTCAAATCTATATAATGATGACCTTACAATATTAATAATAGCTAAACAAATCAAACCCAATGCCTAAATATAGATTCCTAACCGTTCTTCCAAAATTTCCAAAATCGATCCCAGGACTGCTTGGTCAAAACACGAGGTTCGAACCAAATTCATATCACCCATTCCCCCACGAGCCCGAATATACAATTTGTTTTCAAATTTGACCCCAAAACGAGGTCTAAATCACAGAAAATAAAAAAGTCTTAACTATACCATTTTCCCCCAATTTCTACCCTAGATTACATGTTATAGGCTTAGTAATTCAATAATTAATGATGGAAAATGGAGAAAACAAGTTAAACAATGCTTACCCAAGAAGTTTTGATGAAGAAGTGCTCTAAATGCACTAGGACTTTGGAGAAGAAGGAGTTCGTGAAGTGTTATGTTATTTCTGTCACTGGTTCTGTTTTAAAACTTAAAAATCACTAGGCGAAAATGCTCTATGCGATCACAGAATAAGGATTGCGATCGCATAGGGAATGGGGGGTGAGATGCTGCGATCACATAAGGTCTGGTGCGAATGCATAGAAGAAACAATAAAGGTGGGGGTTTTCATGCAATGCGATCGCGTTGAGTGTAATACGATCGCATATAAGAATGAGATGAGGTTGGTATATATGAAATGTGATCGCAGGGAGAAGAATGCGATCGCATATAAGAATTTCTGGACCCCCTTAAGTTGCTCTATGCGATCGTAGCACTTCCTATGCGATCGCATAAAAGAATTCACTGGGCACAAACAACAACTATTTTTTGTAACTTTTCTAAGGCTAAAATCATCCCGAAACACATCTGAATCACATCCGATCCCTCGGGGCTCCTAACCGGGCTCCTAACCAAACACATACACTAACTCAATAACCTCATACGAACTTAACCATGTGATTAAATCGCCAAAATAAATCATAAACGAGGAATCAAACCTCAAAATCATTGTGAGCACGTGATTTTTGCCCTATAAAAGAAATACGCCCAAAGATTCAAAATAAAATAATTTTAGTTTTCTTGTAATTGTTGTGAATTTTGTGTTATTTTTCTTGTATTATTTGCATTTTTATCAGTGCATATTTGTTTGTTTAAATAAATAAAATATGCAAAAATATGTTGCATATGTATATAAAATTCAAGTTTACAATTAAGTTTATTTTTACGAAAATGAAAAATCATAAAAAAAATATGTATTTTGTATTTTTTAAGCATTTAATGTCTAAATTGTGCGATTTTATTTTAATTGACGTTTAAATTTGTGTGATAATTATTATTAGGAGTTAATTAGTATTTTAAGATAATTCTAGGTTTTATAACTTAATCATCGCATTTTTTTAGTTTTATTTAATTAATAAAAGAAAAGAGAACAAAAAATAGAAGAACGAATTCGGATTTGGGCCAATTCTTGATTTAACCCCAAGCCCAAGCCAATTCTACCCAACCCAAAACACCCAACAACCCGGTCTGCCCCATAACCCAAAAGACCCCCTTTTCTTTCATTTTTACACTTCATTTCCCAAAAGACCAAACCCTAAAATCCTAAAAGATCCCTAGCCGTCACACCCTTACACCCCACCCCCTCTTCTTCTTCTTCATTTTAACCGACACACCACGAACCCTCCAACAACACCCGCCGGAATGCCTCCCAGGAACAACCACCAGGCAACAATTCGGGAGCCACCCCTCCCCTCCTTCGTTTTCTTTTTCCTTGTTTTCTTTTTCTTTTTCTTTTTGTATATATATGTATGTACATATAGATATATAATGAAGCTGGTCTCATGATTATATATGCATATATTGGGTATATCTTATATATCCACATGTATATGCATCATCGCTATTTCGATCCGGTTAGTCGATTTTAATTTTTGTTCTTGTCCATATTTTGTTAGTATTTTCAAATCCGAAATTGTTGTATGTTGGCTGGATTATCTTTTTGATTTGTTGTTCATCATGATTCCAGATTAGTCATGAAACTTGTTTATTTATTTTGTTTAAGTTTTGAACAGAAGAATGTGTAGTTAATCACTTGGATGTTTATTTTGATTGTTAGTGTTGTTAGATTTAATTTGTAGTTCAATTAATTATTTAGTTCGATTAAGTTTGTTTTGAGTTTAATTGGACTTTGATTCTTGTATATTGTTGATTATGTGTTTGTTCATGAAATTAATGTAGAATTCGATTAGAAATTGATTTCATGTGTTTATAAGTTTAATTATTGAATTTGATTAAGTAATTTGGCGTTTTAATTTGATTTTAGTGTATAATTTAAATTAGTATTATTAGTCTTAATATCCAAATCATGTGTTTTAATATTGTAACGACCCGACCGGTCGTTTTAGAAAATTACGCCTCGATCCTCAATTTAACTGTTCCCCTAAGTTCATTTCTGCTATTGTGGTTTGCCGGGAAGGTCGGTTCTGGAATTCGGAGTGTTTTGGGACACTTAGTCCAAAATAGAAGCTTTATAATTGGAAAATGGCCCGTAGCCGGAACAGTGTTAAGATGACCTCGGAATGGAAATTCGATGGTTCTATTATCCCTGTTAGGTGATTTCAGGGTTGGGAGCGCGTTCGAAATGTATTTTGGAGATCCGTAGCTCAATTAGGCTTGAAATGCCGAAGTTTGAAATTTTGGCGAATCCGAACGATAGGTGAGATTTTGATCCGGGGGTCAGAATGGAATTCTGATAATTTCTGTAGCTTCGTTATGTGATTTTGGATATGTCCACAAATATTTAGGTCATTCGGACGTCGTTTGGTCGGGTTTTAGATCGAATGTGTAATTCGGAAAGTTTTAAGGAATTTAGGCTTGAATTCAATGTGAATTATGGGTTTTGATATTGTTAGATGTGTTTTGAGGATTAGAACAAGTTCGAATAAGGTATTAGGATGTGTTGGCGTGTTTGGATGAGGTCTCGGGGGCCTCGGGGTGATTTCAGATGGTTAAACGGAAAGAAAACATGGAAATCGCAGGTTTAGGAGTTCTGTTTCTGTTGTTTCCGCCCTTGCGGAAATGGAACCGCAGAGGCGAGTCCGCTGAAGCGGAATTGGAAGCGCGGAGGCGGGTTTGTTCGCAAGATCGGACATCTGTCCGCTGAGGCGGCATCGCAGGTGCAAGGTTGAGACCGCAGAACGGTCAAGAGGCGGAATTGGGAAATCCGCAGAAGCGGATGCAAGATCGCTTATGAGAGTCCGCAGAAGCGGACTATGGTTCGTAGGAGCGAGATTTATCGCAGAAGCGGCTGCTCGATCGCAAAAGCGGACGCGCAGAAGCGTCCATGGGATCGTAGAAGCGGAATGGGCCATCCAGGCCTGGGGTTCGCAGAAGCGACAAAGTGTCGCGGAAGCGGTTCCGTAGATGCGGAAAATAGTCCGCAGAAGCGAAATCGCAGAGGGTTTAATTATACTAGAAGTTAGAAATTTCAGCAACATTCCAAACATTTGAGGGCTCGGCTTAAGGTGCGAATTGCGCGATTTTGAAGGAGAATTCGAGGGGTTTCTTTAGGTAATCAATTATGGACTCCAATTATGATTGTTATTGATAATATTATGCAATTGTTTCATGAAAATGGAGGAATTTGGGGTATTTAATGTGGGTTTTCACCCTAGGCTTAAACCTTAGAAAAATCAAAGGTTTGAATGAGCAAATGGAGTCCGAATTTAGTAAACTTTACATGCTTAGACTCGTATTGAGACGAGAGTTCCGAATATGTAACTTTCGTGATTTTTCGATAAGCATACCAAAAGTCGGATTTTGGCAACTTGTGGGTTTTGGTGTATTTTGAGTTGTTTTGATTGGGTAATGCCCAATTGGCCTATTTTGATATGATTCTATTGATTTTTATCAGATACTACACCTGTGGAGGCCGACATTCGCGGCAAGAGAGTTACCTCTTAGCGGTTTTGTACCGGAGTTGAGGTAAGTGGCTTGTCTAACCTCGTGTGGGGGAACTTTCACCCCATAGGATATTATGTGATAGTTTAAATGCCTTGTACGCGAGGTGACTGGCGTGTACATGCGCTGGTTGTTGCAACACATACTTTACTTGAATATTCCGATTAGTGATATTCCTGTTCTTAGCTGATTAAATCGATACTTTTATCCGGTATTAGTTAGAAAAACATGATTAGATAGGATTTAACTGTCTAGTTGCCTAATTGTCTTACTTGAACTTCTTGATAATTGTTGGCACTAGTTTCGGTGAAGTTGTAGTTAAGCATATTATATTCTCTCTGTGTATTTTCTTTGTTTGTTGTGTTTGTGGACTGCGTGTTTGATTCTCGAAGATCCCAGGGCTGTGGGTTCGATTCCCAGAGACCCGAAGTAGTATTGTTGGTGGACTGCGGGTTCGATTCTCGGAGATCCCGAGTTATTGAGATATGGACTGTGGGTTCAATTCCCGAAGATCCTGAGTTATTGAGATATGGTGTAAGGCCCCGTAAAAATTTTGTGCATAAAACCTAGTAGCTGTGGTGTCATGGTCCGAATAATGTGTTAGGAATGCGTAGAATTCTTCGCGGCGAGCTTGCGAGCCGCGGTTCGGACCCTTGGTAGTGATTTAAGTTTCAAAAATGTAGAGAATTAATTTTTCCGAAAAGTGTCCAATATGCGGTCAAGAATGCGATCGCAAACCTGACATGCGGACCGCATTCTTGCCGCAAAACGTTCCGGAGAGTTTCCCAAAAATCGTGTCAAAAGTGCGGTCGATATGCGATCGCATGTCAAATCTGCGGTGCACTTTGCGACCGCAGATCAAGCATGCGGACCGCATTCTGGCCGCATTCCTTAACAGAACCTGTGTAAAATTTGGGGCAATTCTGCGGTCACTATGCGGACCGCATGTTGATTCTGCGGTCGCATAGTGCACCGCATAATTGACCCCGGCCCCGATTTTTGTAACATTTTGACCCGATCTCTTCTTTAATATAACACACTTCTTCTTCATTTTGTCATATCATCTTACCAAAATTAGAGAGAGAAGAGAGGGTTTTTAGAGAGAGAAATCTTTCATCTTCAAGGATTGTTCCAACTATCTTAATTCCAAGGGATCTTAGGGCAAGGATTCAACTTCCCCAATCTTTTCAAGGTAAAAACCCTAATTATTTTCTTTGATTTTCAGTTTTAATTGGGTAAAGAGAGGTTTGCATATAATAGCTTTTAAAAATAGAATTTTTATACTCATGCATGATTATTGAACTTGATTTTTAGTAAAAAGAAGTGAGTAGAAGTAAGAGTCTTCAAGAACAAGGTTGGCAAGAGTAAGATAGCGTGGGTAAGCATAAAGTAGGAAGTTAACGGAAGAAAACTCATCACCGGTATGTATGGCTAATTTTGATTCTTGTAAAATCGCCCAAATGTGTGCGAATTGTTTTGGCATGTGTCAAATTGAGAAATTTTACATAATTCTTTGATTTCCTTGTTGAGCATTTGATTGATGTTGAACTACGTGTGGTGTGGTATGAAATATGAATTGAAAGATAAAAAGGTAATCGAGATTGGTAAAGAATTGGGAACAACCATTGTGATGGCATATTTGGCTTATTGTGGAAGGAATTTGAAACACCTTAATTGTGGTAAATTGTTGAACATGATTATGTGGGCATTTTCGATTTTGGAATACTTGTAACTTGGTTTTGATATTGGCTTGAGAAGAAATTGAGAACATGAACCAATGTGTAAGTTGCTTATTTGAACTTGTTGAAAATTGTGAGTAGTACCTTATCTGCTTGTTTGAAATTGTTGTGTTTTCAACTGTAAGGCGGGGTCGTGTTGCGCGCCGCAACGTGGGGAAATAAGGTGTGGGTTGGGGTGATAAGGGTGGCCGAGGTAATAAGGGTGGTCGGGGGCAATAAGGATGGAAAGCGATCGAAATCGCTATTGAAAATTGATACAAAAATCAATAATGTGAAATTGTGAAAGGAGACAGCAGGAGAGTTTGCAACCTGTGGGGCACTGATTGCCCCTTTGTTTGACTACTTGTGCTTTACGTGATTGATTGGTTATTGTTAAATTGGTTGATCATAGAAAGTGCTTTGTGTGAGAATTATTTGAAATGAGGAAAATGTGGAAACATGATTGGCTGGCTTAATTAATTGTTGATGTAATTTAATGGCTTGAGTTTACTTGGGACAAAGTTTGTCCATACATACCAGTACAATTCAAGTGTACTGACGTCCCTTTTGCCGGGGCGCTACATTCGTGTCATGATTGTAGGTGGATCAGTAGCAGGCACTTCAGCTCATCGGCAGCAGTATCCTTCTCCTTCCACTGCCCATTTTGGTGAGCCCCTTTCTTCCTTGGGGCCTTGCGTGGTTCATGCCACTCGGTTTAGATTTCATTTTGGTTTTGTAAGGTATAGCCGGAGCCTTGTTACCGGTAAGTATTGTATTTCCCTTTTTGTATCCTAGAGGCTCCATAGACATGTAAACCGTGGGATTGTGGCCTATGTATATGTATGGGGCGTTGTAAATATAAATTATGAACTTGTTAGTGAATCAATCACATGGTTATGTTTATGCATTATGAAATCAGTCATTATTGGTAAAATATTTGGTTAATGAGAAACAATCAACACGGGGTTAACGCGTGGGAATGAAAGGCACCCAGGTCCGCTTGACTGGGGCAACCCGGTCAGGCGCCGGTCATGTCCCTCGATTTGGGGCGTGACATATGGACGACGAGTTTGATTCCCGGAGATCCTGAGTTATTGAGATATAGACTGCGGGTTCGATTCCCGGAGATCCTGAGCTATTGATATATTATTGAGATGTGGACTGCGGGTTCGATTCCCGAAGATCCTGAGATTTATTGAGACATAGGCTTCGGGTTCGATTCCCGGAGACCCAGGGGTACTGTTAATGGGACTGTGGGTTCAATTCCCACAGGTCCTGGACTTGTTGATTGAGTTTTGTTACTTGTTGTTAGCTTAATTGTAGATGGTTGCAATAATCACTTTATTGTTGTTATTTCAGAATTTATTCTCATTTAAACTGCTTATTTTGTCATTATCATTTTGTTATTGTTTCTCTCTGTAGGGCCCTGACCTTCCTCGTCACTACTCCATCGAGGTTAGGCTTGGCACTTACTGAGTACCGCCGTGGTGTACTCATGCTACTCTTCCGCACAATTTTGTTGTGCAGATCAATATACATCAGATCAGGCACATTACAGGTGATTTAGGAGCACTGTGAGGAGACTTGAGGTACGAGCTACGTCCGCAGGATCCGGAGGCCTTCCTTTTATTCTGATAGTATTAGTAGATGTTTTTCCTTCATTTCGTTGTTAGATACTCTTTACACATAGAGCCACAGTTGTATATTCTCTTTAGTCTATGTTATCCGTGGGATTCCGGGTCTTGGTGGTGTTTTTATACAGTATGTTTGACGGGTGTATGTGCCAAGCGGCACGGATTACATCCCTTTTTATATTATTTTTCCGCTATTTCTTATTTAATGTTTATAAACTTGTATATTCCGCAACGTGTTAGGCTTACCTAGTCGTGGGGACTGGGTGCCGTCATAACATGTTCACGATTAGTGAACTAGGTTCGTGACAAGTTGGTATCAAAGCTCTAGGTTCATAGGAGCCACGAGACACAGACCGGTTACTTAGAGTCTCGCTGATCGATACGGAGACGTCTGTATTTATCTACGAGAGGCTATGTAATTGTTTTGGAAACTCTTCATTTCTTTTGGATTCCTTATCGTGCAAAATTTTTGGTACCAAATCTAAACTACTGCTTTCTATTCTCTCACAGATGGTGAGGACACAAGCTACTTGCGAAGATCAGGTACCCGCGCCCCCTGATGCCGCTGTCAGAGGCTGGGGCCGAGATAGAGGACGAGGACGCGCACGAGGTGCAGCCACAACACCCGCGCGCACTGCCGCTGAGGTGCCACAGTTAGACCAGGTTGGAGCGCAGGCACCTGGTACACCGACTACAGCTACCACTACTCCAGCACTCCAAGAGACCCTGGCCTAGTTCATAAGTATGTATACCACTTTAGCTCAGGCAGGACTACTTCCTCTCGCTGCAGCTACATCCCAGGCCGGGGGAGGGGCCCAGACTCCCGCAGCCGTTACACCTGAGCAGCGAGTGCCAGTGGGACAGGTTCCAGAGATTATGGTTATGCCTCTTGCCGCCCCAGCACAGCCCGGAGGTGAACCAGCTGCCTCTGAGGACGAGCAACGTAGATTGGAGAGGTTCAAGAAATATGACCCTCTAGTGTTTAGTGGTTTGGCTTCAGATGATGCATTGGGTTTTCTAGAGGAGTGTCATCGTATTCTTCGTACTATGGGGATTGTGGAGACCGGCGGGGTTTCCTTCACTGCTTTTCAGTTTCGTGGGGCCGCTTATGATTGGTGGCGCACGTATGAGTTGGATAGTCCAGAGGAGTCTGCTTCATTGACTTGGACGCAGTTTTCAGATCTGTTTTTGAGGGAGTTTGTTCCACAGAGCCTTAAGGATTCTTGGCGCTCGGAGTTTGAGCGGTTGCGACAGGGATCATGTCAGTATCAGAGTATGCTATCAGTTTCACCCTTCTCGCCAAGCATGCACCGGCCTTGGTAGCCACTGTCCGGGAAAGGGTGTGGAGATTTATTGGGGGCCTGATTCCGCCGATCCGATCCAGCATGGCCAGAGAGTTGGAGGCAGATATATCTTACCAGCAAGTAGTGAGCATTGCCAGGAGGATCGAGAGTATGCTCCCTAGAGAGCTAGGAGAGAGAGAGGCCAAGAGGTCTCGTGAGTTGGGCCATTTCTCCGGTGCCCGCACTTCATCAGCTGGTCGTTTTGGCGGGGGTTATTCCGGTCGACCGGTTCACTCGGCATTGCCCGCGTAGCCGGTAGTACTCCGGCTCTTCCAGTAGACCTCGGGAGCCTTATTATGCTCCCCGGTTTCCGGTGCGCCTCCTGCGCGGGGTGCCTCCGGGGGTCGGACTAGTGGGGGTGAGGCCGGTCGATCTCAGCCACCGCGCCCTCTCAGAGCTTGCTTTGAGTACGGGGATACTCACCATCCGGTTGGGGAGTGCCCCGGGTGTGGCGAGGAGCACCTCGTCGGTCTTCGCGGCCTCGGCGTGGTTCCCATGGCCAGCAAGCTATCATCCCAGCTCCAGCTGCCACTCCACCTGCCCAGCCAGCCAGGGGCGGGGGTTAGGGTGCCAGAGGCTGCCCTCGAGAGGGGGGACAGGCCAGATTCTATGCTATTCCTGATCGCACTGCGGTTGTTGCATCTGATTCTGTTATCACAGGTATTATTCTGGTTAGTCACAGGGAGGCATCAGTTCTATTCGACCCTGGTTCCACTTTTTCATATATGTCTTCTTACTTTGCTTCTCATCTGGGTGTGCCTCGGGATTCTTTGAGTGCCCTTATTTATGTTTTCACTCCGGTAGGTGATTCTTTGGCTGTGGACCATGTGTATCGGTCGTGTTTGATTACCATTTGTGGTTTTGAGACTAGAGCGGATCTATTATTGCTCGGGATGGTTGATTTTGATATTATTCTGGGAGTGGACAGGTTGTCGCCCCATTATACTACTCTTGATTGTCACGCCAAGACCGTGACGCTGGCTATGCCAGGCATTCCACGTATTGAGTGGAGTGGTACTCTAGATCACACCCCTAGCCGTGTTATTTCCTTTCTCAGAGCTCAGCGTATGGTTGAGAAAGGGTGTGCTGCTTATTTAGCTTATGTGCGGGACGTTAGTATTGACACTCCCTCTATTGATTCCGTTCTTGTGGTACGTGACTTTGCTGATGTATTTTCAGCTGATCTCCCGGGCATGCCGCCCGAGAGAGATATTGATTTTGCTATTGATTTGTTGCCGGGCACTCAGCCCATATCTATTCCACCGTACCGTATGGCTCCTCCTGAGTTGAAGGAGTTGAAGGATCAGTTACAAGAGTTGTTGGGTAGGGGTTTCATTCGACCCAGTGTTCCGCCTTGGGGTGCTCCTGTGTTGTTTGTGAAGAAAAAGAACGGTTCTATGCGTATGTGTATTGACTATCGTCAGTTGAACAAGGTTACAGTGAAGAATCGATATCCTTTGCCTCGCATTGATGATTTGTTTGACTAGCTACAGGGCACACATGTGTTTTCTAAGATTGATTTGCGCTCTGGTTATCATTAGCTGAAGATTCGGGAGCCAGATATCCCAAAGACTGCCTTCAGGACTCGGTATGGTCACTACGAGTTCCTCGTGATGTCTTTTGGGATGACTAATGCCCCAGCAGCCTTTATGCATTTGATGCACAGTGTGTTCAGGCCATATCCGGACTCGTTCGTGATTGTTTTCATTGATGATATTCTAGTATATTCCCGAAGTCGGGAAGAGCACGAGCAGCATATGAGGATAGTGCTTCAGACTCTGAGGGAGAAACAGCTATATGCCAAGTTCTCTAAATGTGAATTCTGGTTGAGTTCAGTGGCATTTTTGGGCCACGTGGTGTCGAGTGATGGTATTCGAGTAGACCCGAGTAAGGTGGAGGCCGTGCAGAGTTGGCCCAAACCCTCCCCCGCTACTGAAATTCGCAATTTCCTTGGTTTGGAGGGCTATTACCGTCGTTTCGTAGAGGGGTTCTCTTCGATTGCAGCACCTATGACCAGATTGACCCAAAAGGGTGCCCCTTTTCAGTGGACAGATGAGTGTGAGGCGAGCTTTCAGAAGCTCAAGACAACTTTAACTTCGGCCCCTATATTGATGTTGCCTACAGGTTCGGGGTCCTATACGGTATATTGCGATGCCTCATGAGTTGGACTCGGTGCGGTATTGATGCAGGACGGTAGGGTGATTGCCTACGCGTCCAGACAACTGAAGGTGCATGAGAAGAATTATCTTGTTCATGATTTGGAGCTAGCCGCCATTGTTCACGCCTTGAAGATTTGGCGTCACTACTTGTATGGGGTTCCTTGTGAGATCTACACTGATCATCGGAGCTTGCAGCACTTGCTTAAGCAAAAGGACCTGAATATGCGTCAGAGGAAATGGTTGGAGCTATTGAAGGACTATGATATTACTATTCTCTATCATCCGGGCAAGGCTAATGTGGTTGCCGATGCCTTGAGTCGTCGGGCAGAGAGTTTGGGGAGTTTGGCGTATCTACCAGCTTCGGAGAGGCCTATGGCGATGGATGTTCAGGCTTTAGCCAGGCAGTTTGTTAGACTGGATCTTTCGGAGCCCAGCCGGGTTCTGGCTTGTGTGGTTTCTCGGTCTTCCCTATTTGACCGCATCAGGGAGTGTCAGTCCGACGACCCTCATTTGCTTGTCCTTCAGGATAGAGTTCGGCGTGGTGATGCTCGAGATGTTACCATTGGGGATGATGGAGTTATGAGGATGCATGGGCGTATCTGTGTGCCCAATGTAGATGATCTTCGGGAGCTGATTCTAGTAGAGGCCCATAGCTCGCGGTATTCCATCCATCCGGGTGCTGCGAAGATGTATCGGGACTTGAGACAACATTACTGGTGGAGGCGGATGAGGAGGGATATTGTTGATTATGTTTCTAGATGCCTCAACTGCCAGCAGGTGAAGTATGAGCATCGGCGTCCGGGTGGATTGATGCAGCAGATTGAGATTCCAGAGTGGAAATGGGAGCGCATCACCATGGACTTTGTATCCGGACTTCCACGGACTGTTAGGAAGTTTGATTCCATTTAGGTTATTATGGATCGGCTGACCAAGTCCGCCCATTTCATACCGGTGAGCACTACTTATTTATCGGAGCGACTGGTGGAGATCTACATCAGAGAGATAGTTCGGCTGCATGGTATTCCAGTTTCTATCATTTCAGATAGAGGCACTCAGTTCACTTCACGGTTCTGGAGAGCCGTACAACAGGAGTTAGGTACTCGGGTGGAGCTGAGCATAGAATTTCACCCCCAAACTGATGGGTAGTCCGAGCGCACTATTTAGATTTTGGAGCATATGCTCCGTGCGTGCGTGATTGAGTTTGGAGGTTCATGGGATCACTTCTTGCCACTGGCGGAGTTTGCTTATAACAACAGCTACTAGTCCAGTATTCAGATGGCACCGTATGAGGCCCTATATGGTAGGAGGTGCAGGTCTCCTGTGGGTTGGTTCGAGCCGGGCGAGGTCAGACTGCTAGGTACTGATATGGTTCAGGATGCTATGGACAAGGTCAAGGTGATTCAAGACAGACTTCGTGTAGCCCAGTCTAGACAAAAGAGTTATGCGGACAAGAAGGTTCACGATGTGGCTTTTTTGGTTGGCGAGCGGGCTCTGCTTCGAGTCTCGCCCATGAAGGGCGTTATGAGGTTTGGGAAGAAAGGGAAGCCGAGTCCTAGATTTATTGGCCCTTTTGAGATTTTGAGGCGTGTTGGGGAGGTTGCTTATGAGTTGGCCTTACCTCCCAGCTTAGTCGGAGTCCACCCAGTATTTCATGTCTCTATGCTCTGGAGATACCATGGCGACTCATCGCATGTGTTGGATTTCACTTCTGTTCAGCTAGACAAGGATCTGTCTTATGTTGAGGAGCCAGTAGCCATTCTAGACAGGCAGGTCAGGAAGCTAAGGTCAAAGAACATCGCTTCAGTAAAAGTTCAGTGGCGGGGTCTGCCGGTCGAGGAGGCGACTTGGGAGACCGAGCAGGATATGCGCAGCCAGTACCCTCATCTTTTCACCACTCCAGGTATGTTTTCAATGCTCGTTCGAGGACGAACGAATTTTTTAGGTGTGGGAAGATGTAACTACCCGACCGGTCATTTTAGAAAATTAAGCCCGGATCCCCAATTTAACTGTTCCCCTAAGTTCATTTCTGCTATTGTGGTTTACCAGGAAGGTCGGTTCTGGAATTCGGAGTGTTTTGGGACACTTAGTCCCTAAATAGAAGCTTTATAATTGGAAAATGGCCCGTAGCTGGAATAGTGTTAAGACGACCTCGGAATGGAAATCCGATGGTTCCATTAGCTCTGTTAGGTGATTTCGGGGTTGGGAGCACGTTCGGAATGTATTTTGGAGGTCCGTAGCTCAATTAGGCTTGAAATGCCGAAGTTTGAAATTTTGGCGAATCCGAACGATAGGTGAGATTTTGATCCGGGGGTCGGAATGGAATTCCGACAATTTCTGTAGCTTTGTTATGTGATTTTGGATATGTCCGCAAATTTGCAGATCATTCAGACGTTGTTTGGTCGGGTTTTAGATCGAATGTGTAATTCAGAAAGTTTTAAGGAATTTAGGCTTGAATTCGGTGTGAATTATGGGTTTTGATGTTGTTAGACGTGTTTTGAGGATTGGAACAAGTTCGAATAAGGTATTAGGATGTGTTGGCGTGTTTGGATGAGGTCCCGGGGGCCTCGGGGTGATTTCGGATGGTTAAACGGGAAGAAAACATGGAAATCGCAGGTTTAGGAGTTCTGTTTCTGTTGTTTCCGCCCCTGCGGAAATGGAACCGCAGAGGCGAGTCCGCTGAAGCGGAATTGGAAGCGCGGAGGCATGTTTGTTCGCAAGAGCGGACATCTGTCCGCTAAGGCGGCATCGCAGGTGCGAGGTTGAGACCGCAGGAGCGGTCAAGAGGCGAAATTGGGAAATCCGCAGAAGCGGATGCAAGATCGCTTATGCGAGTCCGCAGAAGCGGACTATGGTTCGTAGGAGCGAGATTTATCGCAGAAGCGGCTGCTCGATCGCAGAAGCGGACGCGTAGAAGCGTCCCTGGGATCGCAAAAGCGGAATGGTCCAGCCAGGCCTGGGGTTCGTAGAAGCGACAAAGTGTCGCGGAAGCGGTTCCGCAGAAGCGGAAAATAGTTCGCAGAAGCGAAAATCGCAGAGGGTATAATTATACCAGAAATGAGAAATTTCAGAAACATTCCAAACATTTGAGGGCTCGGCTTAAGGTGCGAATTGGGCGATTTTGAAGGAGAATTCGAGGGGTTTCTTCAGGTAATCAATTATGGACTCCAATTATGATTGTTGTTGATAATATTATGCAAGTTTTTCATGAAAATAGAGGAATTTGGGGTATTTAATGTGGGTTTTCACCCTAGGCTTAAAACTTAGAAAACGCAAAGGTTTGAATGAGCAAATGGAGTCCGAATTTAGTAAACTTTATATGCTTAGACTCGTATTGAGACGAGGGTTCCGAATATGTAACTTTCGTAATTTTTCGATAAGCGTACCGAAAGTCGGGTTTTGGAAACTTGTGAGTTTTGGTGTATTTTGAGTTGTTTTGATTGGGTAATGCCCAATTGGCCTATTTTGATATGATTCTACTGATATTTATCAGATACTACACCTGTGGAGGCTGACATTCGCTATAAGAGAGTTGTCTCTTAGCGGTTTTGTACCGGAGTTGATGTAAGTGGCTTGTCTAACCTCGTGTGGGGGAACTTTCACCCCATAGGATATTATGTGATAGTTTAAATGCCTTGTACGCGAGGTGACGACGTGTACATGCGCTGGTTGTTGCAACACATACTTTACTTGAATTGTCCGATTAGTGATATTCCTGTTCTTAGCTGATTAAATCGATACTTTTATCCAGTATTAGTTAGAAAAATATGATTAGATAGGATTTAACTGTCTAGTTGCCTAATTGTCTTACTTGAACTTCTTGATAATTGTTGGCACTAGTTTCGGTGAAGTTGTAGTTAAGCATGTTATATTCTCTCTGTGTATTTTCTTTGTTTGTTGTGTTTGTGGACTGCGGGTTTGATTCCTGGAGATCCCAGGGCTGTGGGTTCGATTCCCAAAGACCCGGAGTGGTATTGTTTGTGGACTGCGGGTTCGATTCCCGGAGATCCCGAGTTATTGAGATATGGACTGCGGGTTCGATTCTCGGAGATCCCGAGTTATTGAGATATGGACTGCGGGTTCGATTCCCGGAGATCCTGAGCTATTGAGATATTATTGAGACATGGGCTGCGGGTTCGATTCCCGGAGACCCAGAGTATTGAGATATGGGCTGCGGGTTCGATTCCCGGAGACCCAGGGGTACTGTTAATGGGACTGTGGGTTCAATTCCCACAGGTCCTGGACTTGTTGATTGAGTTTTGTTACGTGTTGTTAGCTTAATTGTAGAAGGTTGCAATAATCACTTTATTGTTGTTATTTCAGAATTTATTCTCATTTAAACTGCTTATTTTGTCATTATCATTTTGTTATTATTTCTCTCTATAGGGCCTGACCTTCCTCGTCACTACTCCATCGAGGTTAGGCTTGGCACTTACTGAGTACCGCCGTGGTGTACTCATGCTATTCTTCTGCACACTTTTGTTGTGCAGATCCAGGTACATCAGGACAGGCTCATACTAGGTAATTCAGCAGCACTTTGGGAGACCTCGAGGTATGATCTGCTACGTCCGTGGATTCGGAGGCCTTCCTTCTATTCTGATAGTATTAGTAGATGTTTTTTCTTCATTTCGTTGTTAGATACTCTTTACACATAGAGCCACAGTTGTATATTCTCTTTAGTCTGTGTTACCCGTGGATTTCGGGTCTTGGTGGTATTTTTATACAGTATGTTTGACGGGTGTATGTGCCAAGCGGCACGGATTACATCCCTTTTTATATTATTTTTCTGCTATTTCTTATTTAATGTTCATAAACTTGTATATTCCGCAACATGTTAGGCTTACCTAGTCATGGGGACTGGGTGCCGTCATGACAGGTTCACGATTGGTGAACTAGGGTCGTGACAAATATGTAATTGTGATTAATTATTATTTAAGGTTAAAATAGTTTATTTTTAGGTAATTTAGTGTATAATTTAGGAGGAAATCAAAATTGGGCCAAAAATGCCAAAAGCCCAACGAAATTCGGCAGACCCAGTCCAAAAGACACCCCAAAAAATCCGGTTCAACCCATTACCCAAACCCAATCTCCTAACCTACCCATCACCCCGTTAGTCTTGGCTGTTGGATGTAATAATCCAACGGTTGAGATTAATTCCTACATTTCTAATATACCAAACACCCCCAAGACCCCTCATTACACTCTCATTTGCCAAAACCCTAAAAATATTTTTCTCCTTCTCTCTTCTCTAACCAGCCACCCCCTCCCTATCCCTCTTCATCTTCTCCAACCACCCAAGCTCCACAACCATGGCTGCCCTACCCTACCGCCCGTACTCTTCTCCATGCTAATCACCAACACCACCTTGTTGTCATCTCCTTCTTCCTCGCAACCAGAGCTACCGCCGCCGCCTCTACTGTTTCGCTTCAAACTCACGGCCAACCACCATCATTCTCCCATCTCCAGCCCAACACACAGCCACACTGCCTTCAGCCGAACAACCACCTAGCTCCACCTCCATTCCAACGACTCACATACATAAAGTCAAAAAATAGAGCATGAACTCCAAACGGATCTGGAAATAGAGCTCGAAACAGATAAACGGAGAATGGGAATGAACTTCCTACTTTGATTCTTGATTCAGCAACGTTACTTTTCTCCATATATTCAATCAAATCCCATTTTGGGTTTTCTTTCCTTCTTAGACATATGAGACAGTTCTTATATTCTTCTTTTCTTAGCTATATATATAGTTTATGTAAATTCTTGTAATCCATCTTATTTTTGGCTATTGATCCTTGTTTATTTGAGGTCATCGCCACCTAGTTTTTTGTTTTCTTTAATCCAAGCTTCTCTTCTTCTTTCATTTTTCCGGTAATGATATATATATATATATATATATATACATATATACTTATCCGAAAAATAGAAATATATATATAAATATATTTCCTTCGGACAGTATATATTTATATATATATATATTTCTATTTTTCGGATAAGTATATATGTATATATATGAATTTCATTTTATGTATATTGTATGCATATATGTATATATGGATCGGTATATATATATATATATATATATATATATATATATATATATATATATATATATATATATATATATATATATATATATATATATATATATGTATGTATGTATATATATTGGATTTGTATATGTTTATTTTCGGATTTAGATAGTATATATTTGATTTCCGTTTTTTTTGCTTGTTATTCATCATGTTCTTGGTTATTTCTTTATATTTGTGCTTTAGTCATTTGTTTTGTTTAAATTTTAATGTAGAAATGTTTTTTGTTGATACTTGAATCTCATATTTTTTTATTATAACATTGTTAGATTTAATTTGAAGTTCGATTAATTATTAAGTTTTAGTATTTTTGAATTTGTCTTATTGTTGTGTTAACATTTAGATTTAAGTTATAAATTTTTGGTTTAATCTTGTTAAGATGAAATTGAGTTTAGTGATTAAAGTTTGCTTATTTGTTGTTGTAATTTTTGTTGAATCTGGAAGAGTAGTTGTTATGCATGTTCAAAATAATTTCAGATTTGATCTTGTTGTTCTTGGTTGTTCATCATGTTGTTAGATTTATTGTTAAAGTTGTTTAAGAATTGTATACAATTACTATATTTTGGTTGTTTGATTTAGAGGAATTGGTTATAACTGACAAGGTTAGAATAGTAATTTTCAATAATTACGGGAGTAATTTGGGGAGTGATTTAGGGAAGATGGGACCTTCAATTATTATAAGACAAATAGTAGGTTTGAAATTTAGGGGGACAATGTCAGGTGGGTGGGGACATCAATTATTAAAGTTAAAGAGAGCGGGGACAGCAGGACCCACGTTTGAATATTTTTCTGATTGGTAATTAGAAATAGTGTAGCAGTCTTGCACTGATATATATATAACAGAAGTCTGGTATAAATTAAGAAGAGAACACAAACGAATAGAAAAAGGAACACACAGATAAAAAAAAGGGTAGAACATACACACTTGAGAGGTTTTGAACACTAAAAACAGTGAGAATTTGAAAATTAAGAGCTGTTTTAGTTGCCTGTTTTGGTGTTGATTTTTGTTACTACTGGAAAGTTTTATCTGGTTTCAAAAAGTCTGTTACTGGGAATTGCTGGTTGTTATTGCTGCACTGCTGGAATCACTGCTTATACTAATTATTTTCCTCTCCTCTTGCTGTTTAGGTACACTCCTTGAAAAACATTTACTGTTTAATTTCAGTATAAGGTGTAATATAAAAGTTGAAGTTGATTGGGATAAAACTTGTGTTATTGGTTTTTACATTTTAAGTTTTGTATCAATAATAGACTGGATATTGGCAATTGTTTAGAATTTATTTCTCTTACTAATATCTTGAAACAGTAATTTGAATTGAAATTGTAGTATGATTTGGATTGTGTGAATTTTCTCATAACTATTAGATTTATTTTGTAATATTAATAATTCACTTCAATATTGTTATTAAATAGTATAAGTATAAGCGTGTTTTTATTATCCAAGTTTTTGAGTAATTAAAAGAATTAAGTCATCTCTTTAGATAAATAAAAACTGGTTAGTTTAGTAGCTAATGTTTTAATATTGTTTTTAATAAGTTAAAATTGCAAATATGTAGCTAGCTTAATAAAATATAAATTTTAATTATTTGGCGTAAAATTTAGGCATTTAGGTCCGATTTGAATAAATAATACTATTTTTCCTTTAAATAAGTATTAGTAATTAAGGAAAATTATTGTTCCTTTAAATATTTGTAAATAGTTAATTTCATTGGTTTAAGTCAATTAAAATATGTGTTTAAATTAGTTGTAAAATAATTGATTTAATTTGTATAAATATGAATTTTCGATTTAGTATTTTTATTTTTATTTAGATTTTAGCCATGGTTATTTTAATATAGCAAGCAATATCACAATTTGAGTATGTAATCAATTAAGATTTTATCTTTTATTGTACCAAAAAAATAGTAAGTTTAATAAATAAAATTGTAGTATTTTAAGTTTGTTGAAATTTTTTGTTTATATTTTCCGTTTCATTAATATTTACCATGAATTAATTGGATATATTGCATATTTTTAGTCTCTTAATTAATTAGGATTTTTCTCTTTTAATTTGGGGATAACTAAATAGAAAAAATGTAGCCACTTTAGGATTATCCTTTTAAAAATATAAAAAAAAATGTTACGAGCCTAGCTAAATAGAAGAAATAAAATTGTGGGGCCCCTCAATAACAATGTTCACTTTTTTCTTAAAAATAACCAAACGCGGTAATTGATTTAAAATTGCATTATAGTATTGAACATGCATAAAATCAGGTATTTTTAGTCATTTACAATAATTGAAGCGACCATGCTAGAACCATGAGATCCGGGGGTGCTTAACACCTTCCCTCGGGTCAACCGAATTTCTGGTTCGCAGACTTCATTTGAAAAGTAGAAATTTCCTCGATCCGAGATTTAAATAAAATCGGTGACTTGGGGCACCTTAATTTATTCCAAGTGGCGACTCTGAAATAAATAAATAATTCCGTTTCGAATATTGTCACTTAAATTGGAAAAACTCCCTTACGCATCTACCCTTCGGGGTAGGGCGCGCCAAAAGGAGGTGTGACAATCATCACTTTTTCATCAAACTTCATAAAATTTCAAACTTAGAGTTTTAGATCCAAAACACGTCAAATGATGTCCGATTTCAACCAAAATTCGCAGGAAGTGCTTAAACCACATATAAGACTTGTACCGGGTGCTGGAACCAAAATATGGGCCCTATACTAATGCTTTCTAATCCATTTTTATTTTAAATTTCCAAATAAATTTCAGAAAAATAATTTCTTTTAAAAATTCATTTCTCAAGCTCAAGACCTCGGATTTCGATTCCGAGCATATTCCCGAGTCCCATATTTTTTATGGACCCTCCGGGACTGTACAATCACGGGTCCGAGTTTGTTTACCCAAAATATTGACCCAAGTCAGCTTTAAATCATTTTAAAGCCACATTTTGAATTTTTTTCACAGAATTTAATATATAAGCTTTTCAGCTACGTGCCCGGACTGCGTACGCAAATCGAGGCAAGTAAAAATGAGCTTTTCAAGGACTCGGAAGCACGAAATGAAAGAGAAAACAGGTGATGACCCTTTGGGTCATCACATTCTCCACCTCTAAAACAACCTTTCATCCTCGAATAGACAAAAGAAAGAAGTACCTAAGTCGGGAAATAGATGAGGATAACGGCTCCGCATATCAGATTTGGACTCCAAGGTCGATGCCTTTGGAGGCTGACCTCTCCACTCGACACGCATTGAAGGAAAACTCTTCGACCTCAACTGTCGAACCTGTCGGTCTAGAATAGCTATCATCTTCTCCTTATAAGACAGATCCTTGTCCAACTGGACAGTGCTGAAATCTAATACATGAGCTGGATCGCCGTGATACCTCCGAAGCATGGACACATGAAACACTGGATGCACGGCTGACAAGTTAGGCCGCAAGGCAAGCCTATAAGCCACCTCTCCCACACAATCGAGAATCTCAAATGGACCAATGAACCTAGGGCTAAGCTTGCCCTTCTTCCCAAATCTCATCACGCCCTTCATAGGCGACACTCAGAGCAAGACCCGCTCACCAACCATGAAAGATACAACCCGAACCTTATTATCTGTATAACTCCTTTGCCGCGGTTGAGCCGAACGAAGCCTGTCCTGCATGATCATGACTTTATCCAAGGCCTCCTGAACTAAATCTGTACCCAATAACCAAGTCTCTTCCGGCTCAAACCATCCAAGTGGAGACCGACATCACCTACCATACAACGCCTCATATGGAGCCATCTGGATGCTAGACTGGTAGCTGTTGTTGTAGGCGAACTCTGTTAAAGGCAAAAACTGGTCACACGAGCCTCCAAAATCAATGACGTAGGCTCGGAGCATATCCTCCAAAATCTGAATAGTACGCTCAGGCTGACTGTCCACCTGAGGATGAAACGATGTGCTCAACTCAATCCGTGTGCCCAACTCTCGCTGAATTGCACCCCAGAAATGCGAGGTAAACTGTGTACCTCGCTCCGAAATGATAGACACCGGCACACCATGAAGGCGAACAATCTCCCGAATATAAATCCCAGCTAACCTCTCGGATGAATAGTGTGAGCACGCAATTTTTGCCTCACACGAATTACTCCCAAAGAATTCAAAACAAAATAATTGTTCCTTTATGTGCAATTTTATGAGTTTTGTGCTATAGTTTGCATTTATGCATGCATGTTTATTTATTTAATTAATGAAAAATACAAAATATGTCACATTTGCATTTAGGATTCATTAAAAGTAATCAAGTTTATTTTACAAAAATAGAAAATTACAAAAATATATATTTTTGCATTTTTTAGTGTTTAATATCAAAATTGTGTGATTTTTTTTATCTTGGTATTTGATTATGTGTGATAATTATTTAGAGTTAATTAGTATTTTAGGATAATTTGGTGAAATATTAATTTAGGTTTGTATTTTATTTTTAGAGAAAATTAAAGAAAAGAAAAAAATATAAAAATAGATTAGAAATAAATAAAGAAAGGAGGAGTCAAAATTGGGCCAGTTTTAACTAAATCCTTAAGCCCAATTCTTGAAACCCATAACAATTCACCCAATACCACGCCCGACCCACCTGCCCGACCCGGACCAACCCCTAACCAAATAACCCTTTACCTCATTTTTTATTTTGATCTTCCCCAAACTCTAACCCTAGAGCCCCTGAAGCCGCCGACAACCCTTCAGCCAACGACCACCTTTCACCCATCAAGAGGCCCCCGTTTATCATCTTCTTCAACACTAGAAGAACTAGACGATCCCAGACTGCCACACACTTCGCCTCCGTTCCCTCCCAAACCCGCCGAAAAACACTCACACACAGTCCACACACACAACGCCAGCAGCCCTAACGCCATAAGACTTGCCGGAAAATGAGCACCAACATCGCTGGTTACAAACCATCCAACCGCCGTCCCTCGTCTCCACCATAGTCCGCCGGCAACCAACTTCATCACGACCACGTCCGCGACGCACCAGCCCTCTCCTCCACACCAGTAGCCACCAACAACCTCTACTATCGACAATACCACGCCCCGCCGAGCTCCACCTCTGTTCCGCCGGAAATCCATAAACAACGGCAGCCGCATTTCCTCCAATATAAGGCTTGTGTATTCACTTCTTCTCTAATCAAATTCGAACTCATTTAACTGGCTCGTTATTCATTGGCTTAATAGGTTTGTTTCCGTATCATTTTTTTATTTCGAATTTGCTTCGGATGGATCGAATTTGAGAGTAGTTGTTTTATGTTTAACTTCCTCTTGATTCTAGCTTACGTTGTGTGTCGATTGCTTGTTCATCAAATTATTCTGTTGAAATCTCTTAAATTTTAAAAGAGCATAAACTATTTGATATGTCATGTTGTTTGGAATAGTGTATTTTGATTTTCCTCGAGAATTGTTCGGTTAACAAAAGCTTATTTGAATGTTCGCTTTCTATGCATCGAGTGCCTCTAGCTGTTTATGGTGTTGACGTATCTCTCGGGTTAAAACTTTTCTCGAGTTGAAAGGAACTATTTGTTCAAACTTTAGGATTGTTTGAATAAATCTAATTTGGCGCTACGTATTCGAATGGTTTTTCTGTTTGGTTCTCTGATTGTTCATTTGTGAAGTATTATTTTTGATTTTGTTTCCATAATGAAACTTCTTGGTTCAGAAATTGATACCATTTGTTTCTGTTGATTCTTTTTGGTGAATCTGTTGGATAGGTTTGATGGTTAAGAATGTGTGTTAGTTGTCTGTTTCAATTATTCACTGAAATATATGTGTTTAAGGCATTTTGTCTAATGCTTTGGTAACTCTAGGGTTAAACTAACTTGTTGATTAAATTGGATGTGCCGGTTAATGTGATTGTTATTTGAAAGGGTGAAATTAGGTAGCCTAGCCTAATAATATAAATCTTAAGAAAAAGGGGCTGCTCGTTAACTAAAGGCTGCTATTAGGTAAGTGGAAACAAGAGTCACCCTTAGTTTAATATTAAAAATGTGCATTGCACATGGAAAGGTTAGTGGAATCTGTAGGGACAATGTCACGACCCAAATCCGGTCGTGATGGCGCCCAACAATCAAGCTAGGCCAGCCAGACCAACAATTACTGATCACATCGAATACCTGTCCCAAATGGACATCCCAAGAAGAATAGATGAGTTTAAGGACTCCAATAATAATAATAATAAACAAAATACGGAAAAGTGCGAAAATAACTGACACTCCCAAAGACCTGGAGTCACAAGTCTAGAGCCTCTAATAAAACCCAACAAGAATAGAGAATACTGTAGAGAAATACTCAAGTCTGAATACAAAATAACAACTGGAAAGAGGAGGAGTAGCTAGGTTCTGCGAACGTCGGCAGCTACCTTAGCAACTCGGTATGACTCTGAAACCGCTGGAAATGCCTGTCTACTGCTCTTGAGTACCTGAATCCGCACACAAAGGTGCGGGGAGTAGGGGTGAGTACTAAGTACTCAGTGAGTAAAAAGTATATAAAAGCAGCTGAAAGTAGAAAATCCACAAAATACCACAATATGATGCTACATTATAGTCCGAATCTCCTACGAACTAGCATCAACAGTACAATACAGCTACCACAGAGTAATTTAATAAATAAAGATGCAATGCAATGCTCATAACCGCTACGGCGTGTAGCCCGATCCATTTAATGTCGACGACGCTCACTGGGGTTGTGTACAGACTCCGAAGGGGCTCCTACAGCCCAAGCGCAATACTGCTGCGGCGTGCAGCCCGATCCTCAAATCATAATAACCGCTGCGACGTGCAGCCCGATCCATCCTCAGTCCACAATAATCAGATAAGTCACAAAGAGTTCATTTTTCTTAATTCCAGTTTCCAGTTCATAATTTATGAAAAATAGTTTAACTTTATTAAATTTGTAAAAGCCGGTGACTTAGCATATCAATAATGTGATTTCAATTTCCAGGACTGAGATCAGTGATAAAGCAAATATAGCTATCACATAAATATTGTCCTCTAAGGACGCTACAGGTCGGCACAAGGCCCCAAACAAGGCTTACCGCCCACAAATATATCAAATACAGTGTATTTCCAACACTAATAACATATTATTCATTTTCCGGGATGGACCAAGTCTCAATCCCCAGTCACAATCAATCCCGCACCTGCCACGGTGTGCGAGCCACGCCCTACTAGCGTCACAATGTGCTAAGCCGGGGTTTCGAACCCTCAGGCTACCATATACACAAACTACTCACCTCTAGCCGGTCGTAGACTCGTCCGCGATGCCTTTTCATTTGAATTTAGCTCCCTCGTGTGTAGAATCTAGTCAAACCACAATAATTATATCAAATACGGATCAAAGAATCATAACCCATTTCAATTTATATGAAATTCGCATAAATACACTAAGTTGGTAAAATCCGACCCCGGGCCCACTGCTCGGAAAATTCCAAAATTAGTACCAACGCGATCCTCGTCTCGCCACGAGTCCGTGCATATAAAATTATCGAAATCGGAGTTCAAATGGCCTTCCAAAACTCAAAATCCCGTTTTCAATACCTAGGCCACAATTCTTCAAAATTCTACCCAAATTCATGAAGATTGATGTTAATCCTACCATAGAATTATGTTTTTAAGTCAAGAATCTTACCTCCGATGAATACCCGATGATTTCTCAGTGTTTTCCTCGAGTTTTCTTCTCTCTAGGGCTCAAAATTGGGTTTTGGGTGAATGAACCCGCGAGCCCTCTGTTCCGTGATTTAATTCACTGCCGGAACAATTTGCTCTACGCGTTCGTGTTGGTCTTCACGCGTTCGTGATGCTCAGCTCCAGTTTACCCTTCGCGAACGCGACGCTACACCACGCGTTCGCGATGTACAATCTCCCAGCCGCCGGGTTCTTCTTCTACGCGAACGCGTATACTCCCACGCGAATGCGAACCTCTCCCTTTTCCTCCTACGCGAACGCGACCCCAGGAACGCGATCACGAAGCTCAAGACTCCTAGCCTACGCGAACGCGATGCCCAGTCACGCGATCACAATGCTTTGATCTGCCCGGCCTTCGCGAACGCGGCCCATGCCACGCGAACGCGAAGGCTTAAATGCCTGCCAGTGATCTGCAATTTTCTGTAGATTCTTGCCAAGTTCAAATTGCCCGGTTGATGGTCCGAAATCATCCCGAGGCCCCCGGGACCCCAACGAAAACCACCAACATACTCCAAAATATGATACGGACTTGTTCCAATCACAAAAACATCATCCTAAACATCAAAATCACCATTTACACACGGATTCAAACCTAATTTTCTTCAAAACTTCTGAAACTAACATTCAATCCAAAAACCAATCAAACGATGTCCGAATGACCTGAAAATTTGTAGACATATCCAAAATCACATAACGGAGCTACAGAAATTGTCGGAATTCCATTCCGACCCCCGGATCATAATCTCACCTACCATCCGATTTTCGCCAAAATTCAACCTTCGCCAATTCAAGCCTAAAACTACACCGGACCTCCGAATTCAATTCCGATTACTCTTCTAAGTCATAAATGATCCCCCGAAACTAGTCGAATCATCGGAATCCGGTTTCGAGCATTCTAAATAGTCAACTCTAGGTTGACTTCCCATATTCAAGCTTCCTTCAAACATGCTATTTGCTTCATTTTCAACCCGAATCACTCCTAACTAACCCGATATATTCTAATACTAATTTAAAAGCATAAGATATTTAAATGCAATGTAACGGAGTGGTAATTCCCATAACGACGGGCTGGGTCGTTACAGACAACATGGCTTCCACTGCATTTTTTTGAACTTTAGAGTTTTTATATAAAACCTATGTTTAAATAAATGTTTGAGTGGAAAATCATAGGTTAAGTGGGCTGGACAACATTTTTATTAATTAAAAAAGGGTTTGCTTAGTTTGGATTTTAAGGTTATAAATAGAGACACAGACTTTCATATAGAAGGGACAGATTTTAAGAGCTTTGAAGATACATACACTGATTTTTAGAGAGAGAAAAATAGAGAGTTTGTTTTTTTTATACTACTAGAAATCAGAAAGAGTGAAGTTCTTTAGAGTTGTTCTTGTTTGAGTGTTTAAAGAACAAAAAATCAGAAAACAAAACACACCGTTTCATTGCATCTCTTGGTCTAGTCTGTTTGTTTGGTATCTTTGTTGGTATTTCTGATTTAATTCCACTAGATTTCTAGACTGTTTGTTTTGATATGGTTTATTGTTGTACTGGCCGCTGGAAACTGGTTATATATTGATGTGTTAACTGCTGTGGATTATTGTGCTATTGCCGCTACATTGTTGCTGACCTTCCTATTTTCTTATTCCTCATTGCATTCTTTCCAGGTACCTCTTCCGCTTTTCTTTGAAACTGGGAAGGATTATGTGAATCTGATCTGAAGAATAAATGACGAAGTTCTATTTGAATGGCTATTCGAGTTCCTGTCATCTCTTTTTAGTTTAAAGTGTCCAGTAGTCGTGTTCATTTAGAATTTGTATGGTTTGCCTAATTGAAATGCTAAAGTTAAGTTGTTTGAATTTTTTTATTGAGTCTTAATATAAATCAATTCTGGCCTATAATTGGGGTTTCATGGACTGTTATTTGATAAGCTGTGGTTACATGAGTTTAATAGAATAATAGATTTCTCATAAAATTGTTAGCGGTTCCATATTGTATAAATTCATCAGTTAGACTGTTTAGAATATAATTAACAGTACATAAGGCAATTTTATCTTTTCGGACAGCATCCTATTAGCAAAGCGCCATTTTCTCCCCGTTTTGTTTCATTCAAAGTCTTTTCATTTCCACCCCTTTTTCACTCCTCTTGACCGCAAAAAAAAATTCTTAGAATCTGAAAAACAAGAAAGACCCTTTTGGTTCATTCTTCTTGTTCTCTTAATTCCTCTTTTCTTTCAGCCAAAAATCCATATTTTTTGTTCCTTTAATATATATATATTCCATATAACAGTCTTTGTGTAACGACCCGGCCCGTCGTTACGGTAATTTCCACCCCGTTACCTTACATTTACATATATTATGCTTTTAAAACAGTATTAGAGTATATCGGGTGAGTTAGGAGTGATTTGGATTGAAAATGAAACAAATAGCATGTTTGAAGAAAGCTTGAATATGAAAAGTCAACCAAGAGTTGACTATTGAGTTAGAGTGCTCGGAACCGGATTCTGATGATTCGACTAGTTCCGGGGATCATTTATGACTTAGGAGAGCAATCGGAATTGAATTCGGAGGTCCGGTGTAGTTTTAGGCTTGAATTGGCGAAGAGTGATTTTTGGCGAAAACCGGATGGTAGGTGATATTTTGATCCGGGGGTCGGAATGGGATTCCGACAATTTCGTAGCTTCGTTATGTGATTTTGGATATGTCCGCAAATTTTCAGGTCATTCGGACATCGTTTGATCGGGTTTTGGATTGAATGTTAGTTTTGAAAGTTTTGAAGAAACTTAGGCTTGAATCCGTGAGTAAATGGAGATTTTGATGTTTAGTAGGGTGTTTTTATGATTGGAACAAGTTCGTATCGTGTTTTGGAATATGTTGGTGAGTTTCGTTGGGGTCCCGGGGGTCTCGGGATGAATCCGGGGGTCCAAACGGACCATTTTTGGAAGAAAAGAGAAAACCTGATTGCTGTCATAAACGCAGCAGACATTTGCTCTCCGCGATCGCGGGGAGGGGGATGCGATCGCGTAGAGCCGGGGGCTAGGGCATCGCGATCGCAGGGTAACCAGTCGCGATCGCGTAGAATTAAACGGGTGTACATCGCGATCGCATGCTTATCTACGCGATCGCGTAGAAGAAGAAATGGGTCCAAGGGAAATGTGCTACGCGATCGCAGGAATGAAGGACGCGATCGCGTGAAGCAGGGTGATTGTGCATCGCGATCGCGTGAAGGATGTCGCGATCGCGTGAGGCCGAGATTTTGAGCATCGCGATCGCGTGAAGAAGATCGCGATCGCGTAGAAGAAATAGTTCTGGCAGTGAATTTAATCCAGAAACAGAAGGTTACGGGTTCATTAACCCAAAACACACATTTGAGCCCTAGAGAGAAGAAAACTCGAGGAAATCACTGAGAAGTCATCGGGTATTCGTCGGAGGTAAGATTCTTGACTCAAAAACATCAATTTATGGTAGTATTAACATCAATCTTCATGAAATTGGGTTGAAATCTTGAAGAAATGTGGCCTAAGTATTAAAAACGGGATTTTTGGATTTGGAAGGCCATTTGAACTCCGATTTCGATAAATTTTATATGCACGGACTCGTGGCGAGATAAGGATCGCGTTGGTGCTAATTTCGGAATTTTCCGAGCAGTGGGGCCCGGGGTCGGGTTTTACCAACTTAGTGTAATTATGCGAATTTCATATAAATTGAAGTGGGTTATGATTCTTTGACCCGTAATTGATATAATTATTGTATTTGATCAGATTCTATGCGTGCGGAGCTTGATTCTCGTGGCAAGGGCATTGCGGAGTAGTCGTCGCGCCGTATTGAGGTGAGTAATAGATGTGGGTGATGACCAGCGGGTTCGAAACCCCGGTATACCACTTTGTGACGCTGTATAGCGGCGAGACACGCACACTCTTGAGAGTGCGGGGTCGATCATGAACTGGAGACTACATATTAGTCCAACCTGTTGATACCGTATTATTGGCTATTCTAGAGCCGTCGAACCTCCTTCTCGGATGGTTGCATATATATATACTGTAATGATGGCCACTCTTGAGCCGAGGAACCCCCTTCTTGGGCGGTTGATTATACATGTGGGCCGTGAGCCAGTTATTGGATCCCGCGAGGATCGTTATCATTGTCTTATCATATAGACATGCTAGTTTACTACTAGTCCGCAACTATTTTTGTTATCATGCCAATTCCAATCTCTGGAACTTGACATTACTGTTTTCCAACTGAAAAATGATAAAAGAGTTTTCAAAAACTACTTTTGAGCCTGCGAGGCTGTATCTGCATATTAGCTGACTAGTAGTGGATCGGGCTGCGCGCCGCAGCGAGATATATGTTGGATCGGACCGCACGCCGCAGGAATATCTCTATGAGATGTGCTTGGGCTGTAGGAGCCCCTCCGGAGTCTGAACCCCCACAGTGAGCACGGGTACCCAAAATTGGAGTCGGCTACACGCCGTAGCGGTCATATCATGCATTGCATTGCATTTAGCTACATCCTGCTAGCTGTTATGCTATTTATTGGTAATTGTTGGAACAGGTACAGTGAAGATTGATTCTATGACAGGGTAGCTGATTATAGCTTTACATAGTGCTTTATTGCGGATTTCTTATCTGCGCTGTCTTACCCTTGTTTATTACCACTGAGTCTGGCAATACTCATTTTACTCCCTGCACCTTGTGTGCAGATCCAGGTACCTCTCAGCAGTGATCCAGTAGCGGTGCGAGGCGACATCCGTGGGATATACGAGGTAGCTGCAGAGTCCGCAGGACCCGATATTCCTTCCTACCGTCTTTTGATTTTGTATTGACATTTCTTTCCGCACTTGGTATCTTGTAAACCTTTATACACTCATGTTCAGTAGAGGCTCATGACTCTTGACCCTTGGTCTATGGGAGTTAATGTATTATGGGACTTGGTTCCCCGTTTTCGTTATATATATCGCTGTTATTTCTTGAATTAATTTGCTTAAATGGGTTAAAGAGAGCTTCTAGCTCCGTGGTTGATATGGATTGGTCAGCCTGGCTTAGCAATGTGCTGGGCGCCATCACGACCGGATTTGGGGTCGTGACAAGTTGGTATCAGAGCCTAGGTTAACAGGTCTCGCGAGTCTTGAGCCGGTTAGTAGAGTCTTGTGGATCGGTACGGGGACGCCTGTACTTATCCTCGGGAGGCTGCGAACCTTTAGGAAAACTTCACTTTTCTTGAACTTTGTCATGCGATCTTGTTGTTGTCCTGAGAACTGAAATTCTATATTCTATTCTCTCGCAGATGGCGAGAACGCGAGCATCGGGACGAGGTGGACGACCTCCATTGCCACCTGTTAGAGGCCGTGGGCGCGGTCGTGCTAGAGGTAGAGGTAGGGCGGCCGAGGCGGTGCCGTTGACCCGCCCTGTTGTACCGGCTCGGGAGCGGCCCCGGTGGTTGATGTTCCGGCGAGTCCCGGTTCGGGGCCGGACTATATCTATTGCTATCCCCGGTCTTCGGGAGACTCTTGCTCGGATATTATCGGTGTGTTCCGGTTTGGCTCGGGTAGTTTCAGGCTACCGCTACCGTAGCGACATCTCAGTCAGGGGGTGGTCGGCGGACCCCTGCTGGCTCGCACACCCGATCCGGTTGTTCAGGGACTTCGGATGCCGCAGGTCGTCCCCGCTCGGTGGTTGCACCGGTTATTCCTCCGACTGCACCAGCTCCAGCTCCGAGCATATGGTTGAGGTTATGCCCGAAGACGAGCGGCGTCGCCTCGAGAGATTTGGTAGACTTCGACCACCCCATTTCGGTGGCGTTGAGGGCGAGGATGCCCGGGGTTTCTTGGATAAGTGTCAGAAGATGCTGCGTACGGCTGGTATTCTTGAGTCCGGCGGAGTTTCATTTACTACATTTCAGTTCACTGGTCCCGCATTTGATTGGTGGGAGGAGTTTGAGAGGCGTAGGCCTGCTAGAGCAGCACCTCTCACATGGCAGCAGGTTCTCTACTCTCTTTCTAGAGAAATATGTACCTCAGTCTCGTCGCGAGGAGCTACGTCGCCAGTTCGAGTGGTTGATTCAGGGCGACATGTCTGTGACTCAGCATGAGCTTAGATTCACTCAGTTGGCTAGGCATGCCACATGGATGATCCCCACTGATAGGGAGAGGATCAGGAGGTTCATTGATGGCCTCAACTACTCTATCCGTATTCTTATGACCGGCGAGCGAGTTCTGTCATCATCGTTTGAGCAGGTAGCTGATATGGCACGCTCCATTGAGGCGGATCGTCGCCGAGAGAGAGAGGAGCGGGAGGCCAAGAGGCCTCGTGGTTCTGGTAGTTTCAGTGGTGCTCCATCTAGAGGGCATTCCCAGCAGAGCAGAGGTCGCTCATCTAGACCTTCTTATTCAGGCCGCCCAGAGCGGAGCGGAGGTTCGCATGGTCGTGGTCGACGGGGATTTCAGCAGAGGGTCGGTCATCACTTAGTGCCCTCCCGGCCCCGAGTGCAGCACCTACTTCTCCGGCACCGGGTGCATGTTATGAGTGTGGTGAGTTTGGCCACATGAGGAGACATTGCCCTCGACTACGTAGGGGCAGGACTCAGCAGAGGGATCAGCCCTCCTCTTCAGCACCATCTCAGTCTAGTAGAGGTGGAGGTCAGTCTTCTCGTGGACGCCCCAGGGGCGAGGAGAGATCTGGTGGAGGCCAGGCACGGTTCTATGCACTTCCTGACAGGCGTGATGCAGTTGCCTCCGATGCAGTGATTACAGGTATCATTTCTGTCTGTCACAGAGATGCCTCTGTTCTATTTGATCCAGGATCCACATATTCTTACGTGTCCTCTTATTTTGCACATCATTTGGGTGCGACTCGTGGTAGTCTTGATTTACTTGTTCATGTATCCACCCCCGTGGGTGATACGATTGTTGTGGATCATGTCTATAGATCCTGTGTTATATCTATTGGGGGTCTGGAGACCCAGGCAGATTTGTTATTGTTGGGCATGGTGGACTTTGATGTTATATTGGGTATGGACCGGTTGTCTCCGTACCATGCTATATTGGACTGTCATGCTAAGACAGTTACGTTGGCCATTCCTGGTATTTCTCGGATTGAGTGGCGGGGTTCGACCGATTTCGTCCCTAGCCGTGTTATTTCGTTCTTAAAGGCTCAGAAAATGGTTGAAAAAGGGTGCTTATCGTACTTAGCTTTTGTGAGAGATGTGGGAGCTCTGAGTCTCCTAGCATTGATTCTGTACCTGTTGTGAGGGACTTCCCAGATGTATTCCCCTCGGACCTGCCGGGCATGCCGCCGGACAGGGATATTGATTTTGGCATTGACTTGGTGCCGGGCACTCGGCCTATATCCATTCCTCCTTATCGGATGGCACCAGCTGAGTTGAAAGAACTGAAAGAGCAACTTCAAGAACTTCCGGATAAGGGTTTCATCCGCCCTAGTGTGTCTCCGTGGGGTGCGCCGGTATTATTTGTTAAAAAGAAAGATGGTTCCATGCGGATGTGTATTGATTATAGGCAATTGAACAAAGTGACAGTGAAGAACAAGTACCTCTACCGCGCATAGATGATTTGTTTGATCAGTTACAGGGTGCGAGGGTGTTTTCTAAGATCGATCTTCGTTCGAGCTATCATCAGTTGAAGATCAGAGACTCAGATATTATGAAGACTGCATTCAGGACCCGATATGGTCATTATGAGTTCCTTGTGATGTCGTTTGGGTTGACCAACGCCCCAGCAGCATTTATGCATCTGATGAACAGTGTGTTCGGGCCTTATTTGGATTCGTTTGTGATTGTGTTCATTGATGACATTCTAGTCTACTCCCGTAGTCAGGAGGAGCATGCTCAGCATTTGAGTATTGTGTTGCAGAGATTGAGGGAGGAGAAGCTATATGCTAAATTCTCCAAGTGCGAGTTTTGGCTCGAGTCCGTGGCATTTCTGGGACATGTGGTGTCTCGTGATGGTATTCGGGTTGATCAGAAAAAGATAGAGGCGGTGCAGAGTTGGCCTAGACCGTCCTCAGCTACAGAGATCGGGAGTTTTCTTGGTTTGGCGGGATATTATCGCCGGTTTGTTCAGGGATTTTCATCCATTGCTTCTTCATTGACTAAATTGACCCAGAAGGGTGCACCATTCGTGTGGTCGGATGAGTGCGGGGGGAGCTTTCAGAAGCTCAAGACAGCTTTGACCACAGCTCCAGTGTTAGTATTGCCATCAGCCTCGGGTTCATATACCGTTTATTGTGATGCCTCGAGAGTGGGGATAGGTTGTGTGTTGATGCAGGAAGGAAAGGTAATTGCTTATGCTTCTCGGCAGTTGAAGCCGCATGAGAAGAACTATCCTGTTCATGACTTGGAGCTAGCCGCCATTGTTCATGCCTTGAAGATTTGGAGGCACTATTTATACGGTGTGTCTTGTGAGGTGTATACCGACCATCGTAGTCTCCAACACTTGTTCAAACAGAAAGACCTTAATTTGAGACAGCGGAGGTGGCTTGAGTTGCTTAAGGATTATGACATCACTATATTATATCATCCGGGGAAGGCCAATGTGGTGGCCGATGCTTTGAGCCGGAAGGCGGTCAGTATGGGGAGCTTGGCATATATTCCAGCTGAGGAGAGGCCATTTGCTTATGATGTTCAAGTGCTAGCCAATCGGCTAGTGAGGTTAGATATTTCGGAGCCCGGCAGGGTATTGGCTTGTGTTGTATCTCGGTCATCTCTATATGATCGTATTCGTGAGCGCCAGTATGATGATCCACATTTGGCTGTCCTGAGGGACAGAGTTCAGCACGATGATGCTAGATATGTCACCATTGATAGTGACGGCGTATTGAGGATGCAGGGCCGGATATGTGTGCCCAATGTTGATGGCCTTCGTGAGTTGATTCTGGAGGAGGCCCATAGCTCGCGGTATTCTATCCATCCAGGAGCCGCGAAGATGTATCAAGATTTGAAACAAGACTATTGGTGGAGAAAGATGAAAATGGACATTGTCAGACATGTAGCACGGTGCCTCAACTGTCAGCAGGTTAAGTACGAGCACCAGAGGCCCGGTGGTGTATTTCAGCGCATTGTTATTCCCGAGTGGAAATGGGAGAGAGTCACTATGGATTTTGTTACCGGACTCCCTCGGACGGCGAGGAAGTTTGATTCAGTTTGGGTGGTGGTGGATAGGTTGACTAAGTCAGCTCACTTCATCCCAGTGTGTACTACTTATACCTCAGAGCGGTTGGCAGAGATATTCATCCGTGAGATAGTGAGATTGCATGGAGTTCCCATTTCTATTATATCAGACAGAGGTACCCAGTTCACATCTCAGTTCTGGAGGACATTTCAGCGAGAGTTGGGTTCACAGGTAGAGTTGAGCACAGCATTTCATCCACAGACGGATGGGCAGTCTGAGCGTACTATTCGGATATTGGAGGACATGTTGCGTGCTTGTGTCATTGATTTTGGTGGTTCATGGGCTGATTATTTGCCTTTGGCGGAGTTTGCTTACAATAATAGCTATCGGTCCAGCATTCAGATGGCACCGTATGAAGCTTTATATGGGAGGCGGTGTAGGTCTCCAGTTGGTTGGTTCGAGCCCGGCGAGGCTAGGTTGTTAGGGACAGAGTTAGTCCAAGATGCCTTAGATAAGGTGAAGGTGATTCAGGAGAGACTTCGCACAGCTCAGTCGCGTCAGAAGAGTTATGCAGACCGGAAGGTCCGAGATGTGTCTTATTCGGTAGGTGAGAAGGTGTTGCTGAAAGTTTCGCCTATGAAGGGTGTTATGAGGTTTGGAAAGAAAGGGAAGTTGAGCCCAAGGTTTATTGGACCTTTTGAGGTGCTTAGGAAAGTTGGGGAGGTGGCTTATATGCTTGCTTTGCCACCCGGTTTGTCGGGAGTTCACCCGGTGTTCCATGTATCTATGCTCCGGAAGTATGTCGGAGACCCGTCTCATGTGTTGGACTTCGGCACGATACAGCTAGATGAGGATTTGACTTATGATGTGGAACCAGTAGCCATTTTGGGTCGACAGGTTCGTAAGCTGAGATCTAAGGATATAGCTTCAGTGAAAGTGCAGTGGAGAGGTCTTCCCGTGGAGGAAGCAACTTGGGAGACCGAGCAGGAGATGCGAAGTAGATATCCACACTTGTTTGATACTCCAGGTATGTTTCTTAACCCGCTCGCGGACGAGCGTTTGTTTAAGTTGGGGAGAATGTAACGACCCGGCCCGTCGTTACGGTAATTTCCACCCCGTTACCTTACATTTACATATATTATGCTTTTAAAACAGTATTAGAGTATATCGGGTGAGTTAGGAGTGATTTGGATTGAAAATGAAACAAATAGCATGTTTGAAGAAAGCTTGAATATGAAAAGTCAACCAAGAGTTGACTATTGAGTTAGAGTGCTCGGAACCGGATTCCGATGATTCGACTAGTTCCGGGGGATCATTTATGACTTAGGAGAACAATCGGAATTGAATTCGGAGGTCCGGTGTAGTTTTAGGCTTGAATTGGCGAAGGTTGATTTTTGGCGAAAACCGGATGGTAGGTGATATTTTGATCCGGGGGTCGGAATGGAATTCCGACAATTTCTGTAGCTTCGTTATGTGATTTTGGATATGTCCGCAAATTTTCAGGTCATTCGGACATCGTTTGATCGGGTTTTGGATTGAATGTTAGTTTTGAAAGTTTTGAAGAAACTTAGGCTTGAATCCGTGAGTAAATGGAGATTTTGATGTTTAGTAGGGTGTTTTTATGATTGGAACAAGTTCGTATCGTGTTTTGGAATATGTTGGTGAGTTTCGTTGGGGTCCCGGGGGTCTCGGGATGAATCCGGGGGTCCAAACGGACCATTTTTGGAAGAAAAGAGAAAAGCTGGTTGCTGTCATAAACGCAGCAGACATTTGCTCTCCGCGATCGCGGGGAGGGGGATGCGATCGCGTAGAGCCGGGGGCTAGGGCATCGCGATCGCAGGGTAACCAGTCGCGATCGCGTAGAATTAAACGGGTGTACATCGCGATCGCATGCTTATCTACGCGATCGCGTAGAAGAAGAAATGGGTCCAAGGGAAATGTGCTACGCGATCGCAGGGATGAAGGACGCGATCGCGTGAAGCAGGGTAATTGTGCATCGCGATCGCGTGAAGGAAGTCGCGATCGCGTGAGGCCGAGATTTTGAGCATCGTGATCGCGTGATGAAGATCGCGATCGCGTAGAAGAAATAGTTCTGGCAGTGAATTTAATCCAGAAACAGAGGGTTACGGGTTCATTAACCCAAAACACACATTTGAGCCCTAGAGAGAAGAAAACTCGAGGAAATCACTGAGAAGTCATCGGGTATTCGTCGGAGGTAAGATTCTTGACTCAAAAACATCAATTTATGGTAGTATTAACATCAATCTTCATGAAATTGGGTTGAAATCTTGAAGAAATGTGGCCTAAGTATTAAAAATGGGATTTTTGGATTTGGAAGGCCATTTGAACTCCGATTTCGATAAATTTTATATGCACGGACTCGTGGCGAGATAAGGATCGCGTTGGTGCTAATTTCGGAATTTTCCGAGCAGTGGGGCCCGGGGTCGGGTTTTACCAACTTAGTGTAATTATGCGAATTTCATATAAATTGAAGTGGGTTATGATTCTTTGACCCGTAATTGATATAATTATTGTATTTGATCAGATTCTACGCGTGCGGAGCTTGATTCTCGTGGCAAGGGCATTGCGGAGTAGTCGTCGCGCCGTATTGAGGTGAGTAATAGATGTGGGTGATGACCGGCGGGTTCGAAACCCCGGTATACCACTTTGTGACGCTGTATAGCGGCGAGACACGCACACTCTTGAGAGTGCGGGGTCGATCATGAATTGGAGACTATATATTAGTCCAACCTGTTGATACTGTATTATTGGCTATTCTAGAGCCGTCGAACCTCCTTCTCGGATGGTCGCATATATATATATATATATATTGTAATGATGGCCACTCTTGAGCCGAGGAACCCCTTCTTGGGCGGTTGATTATACATGTGGGCCGTGAGCCAGTTATTGGATCCCGCGAGGATCGTTATCATTGTCTTATCATATAGACATGCTAGTTTACTACTAGTCCGCAGCTATTTTTGTTATCATGCCAATTCCAATCTCTGGAACTTGATATTAGTGTTTTCCAACTGAAAAATGATAAAAGAGTTTTCAAAAACTACTTTTGAGCATGCGAGGTTGTATCTGCATATTAGCTGACTAGTAGTGGATCGGGCTGCGCGCCGCAGCGAGATATATGTTGGATCGGACTGCACGCCGCAGGAATATCTCTATGAGATGTGCTTGGGCTGTAGGAGCCCCTCCGGAGTCTGAACCCCCACAGTGAGCACGGGTACCCAAAATTGGAGTCGGGCTACACGCCGTAGCGGTCATATCATGCATTGCATTGCATTTAGCTACATCCGCTAGCTGTTATGCTATTTATTGGTAATTGTTGGAACAGGTACAGTGAAGATTGATTCTATGACAGGGTAGCTGATTATAGCTTTGCATAGTGCTTTATTGCGGATTTCTTATCTGCGCTGTCTTACCCTTGTTTATTACCACTGAGTCTGGAAGTACTCATTTTACTCCCTGCACCTTGTGTGCAGATCCAGGTACCTCTCAGCAGTGATCCAGTAGCTGTGCGAGGCGACATCTGTGGGATATACGAGGTAGCTGCAGAGTCCGCAGGACCCGATATTCCTTCCTACCTGTCTTTTGATTTTGTATTGACATTTCTTTCCGCACTTGGTATCTTGTAAACCTTTATACACTCATGTTCAGTAGAGGCTCATGACTCTTGACCCTTGGTCTATGGGAGTTAATGTATTATGGGACTTGGTTCCCCGTTTTCGTTATATATATCGCTGTTATTTCTTGAATTAATTTGCTTAAATGGGTTAAAGAGAGCTTCTAGCTCCGTGGTTGATATGGATTGGTCAGGCTGGCTTAGCAATGTGTTGGGCGCCATCACGACCGGATTTGGGGTCGTGACACTTTGTTTCCAAGAATTTGAAGAGTTAACTTTGTTCCCCCAAATTATTTACATAGTTAGCATCTTTTTACTTATTTTGAGTAGTGGGTTTTTGTTAAAACATGGGATTTTTAAAGAAGCAGCAAGTGGAAGGAAGTAAAGAAGAGAGCAAAAGGTGGGTAATTGCTGGAATTACAATTGTAGCAAGCCTTTGGGACCGCTTAAAATACGATTGTGGTCGCGTATACGTTCGCGTAATATGACCGTGATCCTACATTAATTTGGAGTATGCGTTAGCGTAACTTCGACCAATCTTCCTTAATAGTAAAATAGGTTATTTTTCTTAATTATTTTAATTCATCAAATCGCATATGGTCTTTGTATAAATTTTTTATGGGTTAAACTAATACTTTCTAGGATATACTTTAGGATTGTTTAAAATATGATTGTGGTTGCGTATACGTTCGCGAAACATGATCACAAATCTAAAAATCAATTTGAAGTATGCATTCGCAACTTTAGTCAATCTCTCCTTAATACTAAAATGGGTTATGAGCTGTTAATTAATTTTAGAAGTTTGAGGTGTGCCATTCACTATTAAATCACATATGGTCTTCGTGTAAATTTCACAACCTAGATGTAAAAAAGAATAATATTTCATACAAAAATCCTTCAGGACCGTCTGGAAATATTATCTTAATTAGGTATATGTTCATGTAACATGATTACGATTTTTAAAAAATTGGAGTATGCGTTAGCGTAAATTTGGCCAAACTATTTCTTAATAAATAAACAAAATGATATTAATTGTGGACACGTTCGCGTGGCATAATTTGACGCGTCAAAAAGAATGAGTTTACGTTCGCGTAATTCAATTCTTTAAATGCGAGTAATTCAAGTAATTAAAAGCGGTAAAAAGATAAATGCACATAAATTTTAAAATCAGTAATTCAATATTTTTAATAAGCCAAGTATGATCAAAGCGACCGTGCTAGAACCACAAAACTCGGGAATGCCTAACACCTTCTCCCAGGTTAATAGAGTTCCTTATCCGGATTTCTGGTACGCAGACCATTAAATAGAGTAATTCTTTCCTTGATTCGGGATTCGACCGGTGACTTGGGACACCATAAATCTCCCAAGTGGCGACTCTGAATTAATTAAATAAATCTCGTTTCGATTGTCCTTTAATTGAAAAAACTCCACTTGCACCCTCGCAGGATGCGGGTAGCGCCAAAAGGAGGTGTGACAGCTCGGACGACTCTGCTGGGGACAATGCAAACCTAGAACTGCTGGTTCAAGATTTAAGAATTCGAGCTTAGAATTATCGTTGTATTTGGCTTTATTTATTATTATCTGATTTTATTATATGATTGAGCTTAAATGTGCAAAATGATATTTTTATCGCTTTGATATTTTTTGAACTGTATATATATAAACTGTGCCAAACCCTACTTCTTTCCGAGTCTTCTAAAAAATGGTGCATACGTTCGCGTAGCCCGCCTTTTGATAAATTATTCCAAATAGAGTGAGTGTTGGGCAAGTGACAAGGCCGGGTAGACTTTAATGCTCCCGTTACGTCACTTGGGTAAGCCAGGTCTAGAACAATAAACCCAGGTTTTAAACCTAGAATAACAAAGCCTCATGCCGGATCCCTAGTAGGAACGTTTGTTTGAATCATGTTGCATTTGACTCAGGGGACTCAACACAGGGGTTAGGCCCGTCTAGGACAGGCAACCTGAAATGAAAAGACCATCCTATTGCATCCTATTTGTTTTATGCATTTATTTGCTTCAGACTTGCATGCTGACCGGGTTTTTAATATTGAGAAAAAAAGAGGAAAATTTGTTAGTTTGAATATTGTTTGTTTTGTTATTAAAAAGAAAAAAAAACATTTTTTAAAATTTTAAAAAAAGGGTGATTATTTCTTAAAATAAAATAAAAAGGTTTAGTTTTTTAATAAAATAAAAAATAGTCCGTTTCATTTACAAATGTAGCTTATTTTATTTAACCGAACTACGCTGGTTTGATTCTCATCATATGTGATATACGTAGGCAACCCTCATCGGGTCCAACCTCACCTTTTGCAAAAATAGCCAAAAAAAACAAACAAAAATATCGAAATTTTAATTCTTGTCATAAATAAGTTGGGTGGTGCCGCCTTTGTCGAATATAGCCAATTGTTCCCAAAAGGGACACCGGAAGGCTAACTTTGCATGAACGGCCACATTTGGTCATAATTTTTTAGAGTTTTTGGGTGATTGACCCACACAGCCTTAAAATCTTCATCTCCGTAGCACTGAAAGGCCGTGTTTGCAAAACCAGGTCTTTTCTTTTTAATTACAATTTTTTTTATAAAAAAAGCGTCAGTTTATTTGCGAATGCTGTGTGGATTTTTGTTCAGAATAAGCCAAGCCAACTTCGGTGGTGGTTTAAACCGTTTTTGCCGAGATAGCCTTAGAGTATCTTTCAGTTGTCGAAAGGCTATTTTCTTAGAAAAATGGATAAGTTTGTGAAGTGTCACAAAATAATCTTTCCCGGCCTCAAAAATGTGAAATTGAGAAGGGGCCACGTTTGCAAAAATAACCATTTGGTTGAAATTGGCAAACACGGAAGGAGTCTGTCAGTCTGCTCTTTTTAATTTGTATTTCTTTTGATTAGAACATGTGGTGTTCGATTTTTGAGTCTATACTGGAGGGTTTCTAGAAAAAAAGAAAAAGAAATAATGAAGGATTTCAAAAACACTTGAAAGAGGTACAAATAAAATATGTCGGGATGATGCATGCAATCAGAGCAAAGACATGTAGAAATGGTTGAACTGCTTAGGAACATTGCATACCAACGTGCAAGTACAATATGTGTTAAACTCTAACGCTAACCAAGTTTGTCGTTTTTCCAGAAGATTTCCAATAGTTAGTTTGTTAGGACGTTTTGGCAGATTACCATTACCACACGAGATCCAAAGGACCCATTCCGAAAAGTATGTATGGTTCGGACAAAAGCATCAAAGAGGAAAAAACGAAAATGCAAACGATGAAGGAAGAAGTAGACATGTTAAGGCAACAGATAGCAGAAATGCACATAACCTGGGCAAGAGGGCAACCATTACCGATGCTTCCCAATGCTCCTACTCTCCCACCGGCTCAAACTCCGGAACATCCTCCCCCTGGTCTGTCGACAAAATTTCCAAGTCACTACTACTACCAGGGAAGAAATCCCTATGATCCCCAAGTTCCAATACCCAATCAAAACCACCCCCCACCAAATGTTCTCGTTTTCGTGGAACCCCCACCAGCCACGCTACAAAGATCTGCCAATGAGCCGATGTTTCAGGCTCACGAATACCAACACTTCCCACCTGAACCGACATTCAAAGCACCTGAGCCACGTGCTTATAATCCCTACTTTGAGCTCCCAACAAAAATTGAGAGGCCGACTAAGAGTTTGGAAAAGGATGAAATGCTTCGTAAAGTGAGAAGCTTGGACCAGTCCTTTAGGAATATGCATGGGTTGGGCAGCCAAGTCAGTGTGGCCTACAAAGGTCTGTATCCTTTTCCCAATGTTCAATTGCCGGCGGGATTCAAAATGCCAAAGTTTGATCTATATGAGCGACATGGTGATCCAATGGCACATCTGCGAGGGTTTTAGAAAGATGAGAGGGGAAGGTGGGAAAGATGAGCTGCTGATAGCCTATTTTGGTCAGAGTTTAAGCGGGTCTGTGCTGGAATGGTATACAAGGCAGGATCCAAGCAGGTGGTACACATGGGATGATTTGGCACAAGCTTTCGCCGGACACTTCCAATACAACCTTGAGATAGTCCCAGACCGTCTCACATTACTAAAGCTTGAGAAGAAACTCGGGGAGAGCTTTCGGGAATTTGGATTCCGATGGAGAAAACAGGTAGCAAGAGTTGATCCTCCAATGAGAGAGGGGGAAATGGTGGACTACTTTATGCAAACTCTGGAGCCAACTTACTTAGGTCACCTGGTGACATCGGTTGGCAAATATTTCAATGAAGTGATTGACCAAACTTTCCGAACTACATTGACCTGATTCCCTTTTAGCCAGGGATATGTAGGAAACCTTTTTGAAGCAAAGGTTCGGTAAAAATTTTTGAAAAAAATGCTTCTCACGGAGTGCTCAAACGTGCAAAAATCGCTCGTTTCCACTCACTTATCTTTGCACGAAAAACTCTTCGTGTTTACGCGCAAAGAGGGGCAGCTGTGAGCACGTGATTTTTGCCTCAAACGAATTACTCCCAAAGAATTCAAAACAAAATAATTTTTCCTTTGTGTGCAATTTTATGAGTTTTGTGCTATTGTTTGCATTTATGCGTGCATGCTTATTTGTTTAATTAATGAAAAATAAAAAAATATGTCACATTTGCATTTAGGATTCATTAAAGTAATCAAGTTTATTTTACAAAAATAGAAAATTACAAAAATATGTATTTTTGCATTTTTTAGTGTTTAATATCAAAATTGTGTGATTTTATTTATCTTGGTATTTGATTATGTGTGATAATTATTTAGAGCTAATTAGTATTTTAGGATAATTTGGTCAAGTATTAATTTAGGATTGTATTTTATTTTTAGAGAAAATTAAAGAAAAGAAAAAATATAAAAATAGATTAGAAATACATAAAGAAAGAAGGAGTCAAAATTAGGCCAGTTTTAACTAAATCCTTAAGCCCAATTCTTGAAACCCATACCAATTGACCCAATACCACGCCCGACCCACCTGCCCGACCCGGACCAACCCCTAACCAAATAACCCTTTACCTCATTTTTTATTTTGATCTTCCCCAAACTCTAACCCTAGAGCCCCTGAAGCCGCTGACAACCCTTCAGCCAACGACCACCCTTCACCCATCAAGAGGCCCCCGTTTATCATCTTCTTCAACACTAGAAGAAATAGACGATCCCAGTCTGCTATCCACAGACTTCGCCTCCGTTCCTCCCAAACCCGCCGGAAAACACTCATACACATTCCATACACACAACACCAGCAACCCTAATGCCTTAAGACACGCCGAAAAACAAGCACCAACATCACTGGTTACAAACCATCCAACCGCCGTCCCTCGTCTCCACCATAGTCCGCCGGCAACCAGATTCATCACGACCACGTCCGCGATGCACCGACCCTCTCCTCCACACCAGTAGCCACCAACTGCCTTTACTATCGACAAGACCACACCCTGCCGAGCTCCACCTCGATTCCACCGGAAATCCATAAACAACGACAACTGCATTTCCTCCAATCTAAGGCTTGTGTATTCACTTCTTCTCTAATCAAATTCGAACTCATTTAACTAGCTCGTTATTCATTGGCTTAATAGGATTGTTTTCGTGTCATTTTTTTTTCGAATTTGCTTCGGATGGATCGAATTTGAGAGTAGTTGTTTTATGTTTAACTTCCTCTTGATTCTTGCTTACGTTGTGTGTTGATTTCTTGTTCGTCGAATTATTCTATTGAAATCTCTTAAATTTTAAAAGAGCATAAACTATTTGATATGTCATGTTGTTTGGAGTCGTGTATTCTGATTTGCCTCGAGCATTGTTCGGTTAACAAATGCTTATTTGAATGTTCGCTTTCTATGCATCGAGTGCCTCTAGCTGTTTATGGTGTTGGAGTATCTCTTGGGTTAAAATTTTTCTCGAGTTGCAAGGGACGATTTGTTCGAACTTTAGGATTGTTTGAATAAATCTGATTTTGCGATGCGTATTCGAACGGTTTTTTTATTTGGTTCTCTGATTGTTCATTTGTGACGTATTATTTTTGATTTTTTTTCAATAATGAAACTTCTTGGTTCAGAAATTGATACAATTTATTCTTTTTGGTGAATTTGTTGGATAGATTTGATGGTTAAGAATGTGTGCTAGTTGTCTGATTCAATTATTCACTGAAATATATGTGTCTAAGGCATTTTGACTAATGTTTTGGTAACTCTAGGGTTAAACTAACTTGTTGATTAAACTGGATTTGCCGGTTAATGTGATTGTTATTTGAAGGGGTCAAATTAGGTAGCCTAGCCTAATAATATAAATCTTAAGAAAAGGGGGCTGCTGGTTAACTAAAGGCTGCTATTAGGTAAGTGGAAATAAGAGTCACCCTTAGTTTAATATTAAAAATATGCATTGCACATGGAAAGGTTAGTGGAATCAGCAGGGACATCATGGTTTCCACTGCATGTTTTTAAACTTTAGAGTTTTTTTTATATAAAACCTATGTTTAAACAAATGTTTGAGTGGAAAATCATAGGTTAAGTGGGCTGGACAACATTTTTAATAATTAAAAAAAGGACTTCTTAGTTTGGATTTTAAGGTTATAAATAGAGACACAGACTTTCATATAGAGGGAACATATTTTAAGAGCTTTGAAGATACATACATTGATTTTCAGAGAGAGAAAAAAATAGAGAGTTTGGTTTTCTTCTACTACTAGAAATCAGAAAGAGCGAAGTGCTTTAGAGTTGTTCTTCTTTGAGTGTTTAAAGAACAAAAAATCAGAAAACAAAACACACCGTTTCATTATATCTCTTGGTCGAGTCTGTTTGTTTGGTATCTTTGTTGGTATTTCTGATTTAATTCCACTGGATTTCTAGACTGTTTGTTTTGTTATGGTTTATTGTTGTACTGGCCGCTGGAAACTGGTTATATATTGCTGTGTTAACTGCTGTGGATTACTGTGCTATTGCCACTACACTGTTGCTGACCTTCCTCCTTTCTTATTCCTTATTGCATTCTTTCCAGGTACCTCTACTTTTCTTTGAAACCGGGAAGGATTATGTGAATCCTGATCTGAAGAATAAATGACGAAGTTCTATTTGAATGGCTATTCGAGTTCCTGTCATCTCTGTTTAGTTTAAAGTGTCCAGTAGCCCTGTTCAATTAGAATTTGTATGGTTTGCCTAAGTGAAATGCTATAGTTAAGTTGTTTGAAAATTTTTATTGAGTCTTAATATAAATCGTTTCTGGCCTATAATTGGGGTTTCATGGACTGTAAAAGGACTTGGACTGTTATTTGATAAGCTGTGGTTACATGAGTTTAATAGAATAATAGTTTTCTCATAAAAATGTTAGCGGTTCCATATTGTATAAATTCATCAGTTCGACTGTTTAGAATATAATTAACTGTCCATAATGCAATTTTATCTTTTCGGACAGCATCCTATTAGCAATGCACCATTTCCTCCCTTTTTTTTCATTCAAAGTCTTTTCATTTCCACCCCTTTTCTCTCCTCCTGACCGCAAAAAAAATTCTTAGAATCTGAAAAACAAGAAAGACCCTTTTGGTTCTGTCACGACCCCAATCCCGGTCGTGATGGCGCCCAACACAACTGCTAGGCAAGCCCGACCATTTACACTCTCATCCCGAGCATGAAGCTCAATCAATTACCTGGGTATTATTATCAACAATAAAGCTAAACTGAATAACCATCCAAAGATCTAGGGCCATGAGTCTAGAGCCTCTAAACATGATCAGATAACAATATCTAAACCAAATACTCAAGTATGAATAATGTATGTACAAAGGAAAACTGGAATAAGAAGAGATGCTAGGTCCTGCGAACCCCAGCAACTACCTCAGTAACTCGAATAAATATTGATAAAAGCTGGAGTGCTCATATATCCTTCATGTGTACCTGAATCTGCACACAAAGGTGCGGGAGTAGGGGTGAGTACTAAGTTCTCAGTGAGTAATAAATATATACAAGTAGCTGAAAGTAAGAAATCCACAGAATACCATATAATGAAGCTAAACTACAGTCCGATTCCTCCTACGAACTAGCAACAACAACAGTACATTACCACTATCAGAGATAATTTAAAGACAAAGATGCCATGCAAAGCACATAACAACTACGACGTGTAGCCCGATCCATTTAACGTCGACGGCGCTCACTGAGGGTGTGTACAGACTCCGGAGGGGCTCCTACAGCCCAAGCGCAATACCGATGTGGCGTGCAGCCCGATCCTCATATCAACCGCTGCGACGTGCAGCCCGATCCTCATATCAACCGCTGCGGCGTGCAGCCCGATCCTCATATCAACCGCTGCGGCGTGCAGTCCGATCCATCCTCAGTCCACAACATGCATATGAGTCACACAACAACTCAACTTATTTATTTCCATGTTCCAATTCATTTAATTATGAAAATAATTTAATGCTTATTTAATTTTTCAAAACAGATGACTTAGCATTTCAATACGGTGCTTTCAAACCAGGACTGAGATAAGTGATTAAGCAATTAGAGCTATCACATATACAACTATCCCCTAGGGATACTATAGGTCGGCACAAGTCCCCAAACATGGTTTACAACCTACAAAATATATCTACCACAATGTGCGTTTCAACCGCATATAGCATATTATTCACATCAGGGATGGACTAAGTCTCAATCCCCAATCAAAATCAATCCCGCACCTACCACAGGGTGGTGCGAGCCACGCCCTACTAGCGTCACAATGTGCTAAGCCGGGGTTTCGAACCCTCAGGCTACCATATACACTAACTACTCACCTCTAGCCGGTCGAAGACTCGTCCGCGATGCCTTTTCCTTTTGAATTTGCCGCCTCATGCATAGAATCTAGTCAAACCACAACAATTATATCAAATACGGGTCAAAGAAACATAACCCAATTCAATTTATACGAAATACGCGATAATACACCAAGTTGGTAAAACCCGAGCCCCGGGCCCACTTTTAAAAAAATTCCGAAAATCATACCAACAGATTCCTCATCTCGCCACGAGTCCGTGCATATAAAATTTATCGAAATCGGAGTTCAAATGGCCTTTCAAAATCCAAAAATTCATTTTCATGATTTAGGCCCTAGTTCTTCACAAATTCTACCGATTTCAGGAATTTTGGTGTTGATTCTAACATAAAATCATATTTTTGAGTCAAGAAACTTACCTCCAACGGTTACCCATTGATTTCTCTCTTAATAATCACCTTAGAAGCTTCTTCCCGTTTCAAAATTGGAAGAAAACTCGACCTGCTCATTATAGGTATACTGTTCACGCGTTTTACTGCTCCCAATGGATTCCTTGTGAAATTCTAATGAATTTAGGCTTTTTAATAACTCCATTTGACCTTATAATGAAGGAGATATGTAGGTTTTATGATTTGCAAATAGTGCAGGTTTTTAATACGCCGCCAGGGGCAGTTTCGTCATTAATCTGAAAATCTGGCCAACCTTAGTAAAATAGCCATAAAATCCTTATACGATGTCCAAATTCGATGATTCTTTTTGCTACGGGTCCGTAATTATGATACGGATCTAATGCTTCATTCAAAACAGTAATCAGAGCTTATTTGTTCAATATGGTACCCCTTTATGTCCAAAGATACGACGTTGAAACATTAATTAAGAGCGTGATCACAACCCGAAACACATCCGAGGCCCCCGGGACCTCAACCAAAGGCACCAAAATATCCCAAAATATCATCCAAACTTTTTCCAATCATCAAAATACACCGCACAACACTGAAATCATCAATTCACATCGGATTCAGGCCTAAGTTCTTTAAAAACTTCCGAAACTAACATTTGATCTAAAACCCGACCTAAACACCTCCAAATGACCTGAAATTTTGCACGCATATCCAAAATCACCTAACGGAGCTACTGCAACTCTCGGAATTTCGTTCCTGAGCCCCGGATCAAAATCTCATCTAATGTTCGGATTTCGCCAAAATTCAACCTTAGCCAATTCAAGCCTAAAACTACACCGGACCTCCGAATTCGATTCCGATTGCTCTCCTAAGTCATAAATGATCCCCCCGAAACTAGTCGAATCATCAGATTTCCATTCCAAGCTGTCTAACTTATCGGTCAACATTCGGTTGACTTTTCCAACCTATTCTTCTCATAAAGAGATTTATGGCCTTATTTCTATCTAAATTCCTTCCGATTTGCTTCTAACTTTCCGAACACATATAAATTAGCATATTGAAGTGTTAAATGAAGAAAACGGGGTGATAACTCCCGTAACGACGGGCCGGGTCGTTACATTCTCCCCAACTTAAACTAACGCTCGTCCTCGAGCGTACCTAGAGTTGTACTAAAAGCAACCCAATAGCTGAATGACCTTGCCAAACATATATTCGGGGTGGTACCACGTCACCCTATCTATCATAAGTCCGATAACACAATATAGCTGAACTTCCGCAGTCCATCTGAACCATAGACCACATTGCACTTTCCAAAATCATCTACCAAATCCGACTCCCACGTCTATACTCAGAATACACCTGAACCAACTTAAATAGCCCATACTCGCCACTCCGGGTGAGATCTTATGGTGTACCAAACAACCCAATCACTCGAGACGATGGCCTCTAATCGCAACAATTTCCTACGATAACCAAATATTACTGAAAAACCTTTCTCGTTAGCTAAAGTCTTGTTTTAATATCTTCATATACTGCCCACGACAGCTGAAACACGCGATATATCGAATCCATTTCTCAGGTCATCCATGCATGATTCCATTTCCCTTTTAACTGATACCATAGTAGATTTCGGAGCCAAACCTCAATATTACATTTCTAACCAGTTGAACTCACATATGCCCGCACTCATTAATGGCTCTAACGATCATTTCGATTATAACACACCGCAATGGTGATATGACACCTCAACACCGGCCTAAGCCATGATGAGCACAACACATGCTCCAATAAGAAACGTCTGAACATACTCAAATCATGACAACTAACTCAAACACAAAAGCTGTAATTCAATTCCTCCGTACCATCGTAACATAGAACTGAGATCTAGTCTCGCATTATAGAAATAGAGTACGTGAATTCTCCTCGAAAGGTCATAACATCATGTGGCCTTTCCACAACTTATGATTCCATCCAAACACTATTACCCATGAAGCACCTCAAGTCATCTCATCATGCTCAAAACAGTCAGCCACGCACAGATCTAGGTCTGAACTCAAGCAATCAATCTCACCCAAGGTGAAACAATTAATATATGCCATCAAATCTTGTAAGGACACAACCGATGCGCCATTTGCCGAGCGACACCCAATACTGACTTTCCTCAGAGACTAGGAAGTATTGTACACAAGGTAGCGTATAGAAAAGCTACTCTCCATATCACACGGTTGCGGCATGCAACCTGCTCAAAATAACCTACCTGTGGCAGCGTGCCACCCGATCCAGATACCATACCTGTGGCTGCGTGCCACCCGATCCAAATAACCCGTGGTGGCGTGCCACCCGATCCACACATAAGTATCGTAAAAAGAAATGCACACCGAGTCAAATTGCTTATTACAACAAACATATATATAGACTCAAGCTCGGCCACATGAAACGCATCCGACAACGTTCCTCAATACTGGAACTGAATCAATGGTAGAGACCTCTACACTGATATCCACCACGAAGACCCAACTGACAAAGAATTACCTACCAGCCGCCGCTGGTCCTGGGTACAACTACCCTGCTGGAGCAAACTATGATGCATTTTGCTATGCGATTTGTGCCATTTCCGACATAGTCCATATCACATTAGTCTAGACGACCTGACTTATGACAACCAGTCTGCAATCAAGTATCAAAACCCAAATTCATCATATCAAGTAAAGAGAGAGCCGCTAGGGCTTCCAATTTTCAATAATCGCTAAATGGTGCCGATACATATGATATACCACCACTTCATAGGCGGATTACGAGAACTTCTAGTCTCCAGCACGTATATAGCACATGAATCGCTATGCCTGATTCCATACTTCCCCGTACGAATACATAACACATCGCAAACTCATTCTTCCAATTCATTGCATAAGTTTAACTACCAGGACTGAGTCCTTTTACCCACGTCGAGCTATGCAACTGCCAGCACTCAAGAGCTTTGTTGCACCATATCTGCAAGACTCATTACTTCGAACATATACCAAGAGTTAATCGTATCCTTATCATTCCGTTCCGGTTTATTAACAAGTTGCTCCATTTACCCAATTTCCTTTATGATTCATCTTAAATTTAATATTCTCTTTATAGTAGAACTACAATATCTCAACTCATGTTACCACACGAGACTCATACATAAGACTACACGGTCTAAGGCTCACAGGCCGCTGAATACTCTCTCAATGTTTCCAAGAAGTACCACATTCTACAATACTTTGTTTTGAAGAACTTCCTGCGATTTTTTTGAATTAATTATCAATACTCCTCAATACGGATACATAGAATCCCATCATTCACATAACATTACACAAGTCTTGATCCCTTCTAACGAAACCACCGTCTTTAGCCACACACATAATCTTAAGACACCTTACCGTTACAATCGAAGTCTTGAACACCGCAAAATCATTCTCGGGCGTCATTCACGCTTATTCAATTATAATTCAACTGTCTTATCAGACCGGACCACTCGTGCCCTGTTAGAACTCTGGCACCGCAGAACATGATTACATACAATGCATTTAGCTATCTTTCCTTCCTATACACCGAACATTCTTACCAGCAGTAGTTCAAACCATCCTATTATTTCTTCATATCTACGAAGCATCATAACCTTTATCAAAATTTCCCAACATACTTAGAGACAGAACCAACATAGCACATAACAGTGCAATCAGTTAATCAATAACAACCTCCCCAACTTGGCTCGGAGCCACACATCAAAGCACTTTTAGCCGCTCATAGCATTCTTTACTCAAATGATGCCACAATGTTATGGTGAGATTAAACTCAAGTCATTTACAAGCTTGACAAAGACTCGAATCATCGGAGACCTTAACTCTTCTGCAATTCTTGCATTTATACACACACCACAGTTAAGCCTACTCTCTTTAGGTGACAAAAATCTTTTCTAAGTCCTAAATTTTTCAAAAATTTTGGCAGAGTTTCCTTTGTAAATTGGCCTATCCACCCGCCAGAGAATCACCAAACCATTCTAACAATACATCCACAACTCAACAAGACATCATAATGCATTTCAATAACATTAAATCTCAATACTATACGAATCATATTATCACAACTTATACCTGAACCTGCTGCGCTACACCCGCTCGCATCATAACACATATCAAATACCCTTCAATTACACATCCGAATCCACCCACCTACTTTGCATCAATCTAGCATTTCAGTACAACACCTTCCACCAGGATATACATAGCATAATCACTTTAGTCTTCCTGAGTCTAAACTCGTTTTACTACACGTAAGGCATTTTACCTTCCAACTAAGAGATATGATAAATATTCACCACGCCCATAGCTCGGGGCTACACAACAGATTAATATAATGATCTAACACCTAACAACTCATACATCATTAAGCTGCCATTTCCACAGTTAGGAACAATACCGATCACACAAAATTTCATAATACCAGTTTGTAAAATCAACACTTTGGTGCTCGTGTCATAGTCAAAGATCTGGCCTCAAGTCCTCCCGACTGGCCCAACATGAACTCGCAAAGATTATATCTCGTCCCTTGATCGGGGAATCACAAGCCATCAAGGCAATCATATTACTGAGCGCTCGATGCGTACACATACGTGTGGAAGGAATTTCAAAAATTATATCTCAAGCTGAATCAAGTACGCACTATAAGAATTCCAAGGAATGTGAAGTGTATCCTAAAGTTTTGCAGCCTCCCGAGGATAAGTACAGGCGTCCCCGTACCGATCCACAAGACTCTACCAACCGGCTCAAGACTCATGGGGCCTAGTAACCTAGGCTCTGATACCAACTTGTCACGACCCCAATCCCGGTCGTGATGGCACCCAACACAACTGCTAGGCAAGCCCAACCATTTACACTCTCATCCCGAGCATGAAGCTCAATCAATTTCCTGGGTATTATTATCAACAATAAAGCTAAACAGAATAACTAACCCAAAGATCTAGGGTCATGAGTCTAGAGCCTCTAAACATGATCGGATAACAATATCTAAACCAAATACTCAAGTATGAATAATGTATGTACAAAGGAAAACTGGAATAAGAAGAGAAGTCAGGTCTTGCGAATACCATCAGCTACCTCCGCAACTCGGATAAATACTGATAAAAGCTGGAGTGCTCGTCTATCCCTCCTGTGTACCTGAATCTGCACACAACGGTGCAGGGAGTAGGGGTGAGTACTAAGTACTCAGTGAATAATAAATATATACAAGTACCTAAAAGTAAGAAATCCACAGAATACCACATAGTGAAGATAAACTACAGTCCGATTCCTCCTACGAACTAGCAACAACAACAATACATTACCACTATCAGAGATAATTCAAAGTCAAAGATGCAATGCAAAGCACATAACCAGTACAGCGTGTAGCCCGATCTATTTAACGTCGACGGTGCTTATTGGAGGTGTGTACAGACTTCGGAGGGGCTCCTACAGCCCAAGCGCAATACCGCTGCGGCATGCAGCCCGATCCTCATATCAACCGCTGCGGCGTGCAGCCCGATCCTCATATCAACCACTGCGGCATGCAACCCGATCCATCCTCAGTCCACAACATGCATATGTGTCACATAACAGCTCAACTTATTTATTTCCAGGTTCCAATTAATTTAATTATGAAAATACTTTAATGCTTATTTAATTTTCCAAAACAGATGACTTAGCATTTCAATACGGTGCTTTCAAACCAGGACTGAGATCAGTGATTAAGCAATTAGAGCTATCACATATATAACTATCCCCTAGGGATACTATAGGTCAGCACAAGTCCCCAAACATGGTTTACAACCCACAAAATATATCTACCACAATGTGCGTTTCAACCGCATATAGCATATTATTCACATCCGGGATGGACTAAGTCTCAATCCCCAGTCACAATCAATCCCGCACCTACCACGGGGTGCGAGCCACGCCCTACTAGCGTCACAATGTGCTAAGCCGGGGTTTCGAACCCTCAGGCTACCATATACAGTAACTACTCACCTCTAGCCGGTCGAAGACTCGTCCGCGATGCCTTTTCCTTTTGAATTTGCCGCCTCATGCGTAAAATCTAGTCAAACCACAACAATTATATCAAATACGGGTCAAAGAAACATAATCCAATTCAATTTATACGAAATACGCGATAATACACCAAGTTGGTAAAACCCGAGCCCCGGGCCCACTTCTCAAAAAATTCTGAAAATCATACCATCGGATTCCTCATCTCGCCACGAGTCCGTGCATATAAAATTTATCAAAATCGGAGTTCGAATGGCCTTTCAAAACCCAAAAACTCGTTTTCATGATTTAGGCCCTAGTTATTCACAAATTCTACCAATTTTAGGAATTTTGGTGTTGATTCTAACATAAAATCATGTTTTTGAGTCAAGAAACTTACCTCCAGCGGTTACCCATTGATTTCTCTCTTAATAATCACCTTAGAAGCTTCTTCCCGTTTCAAAATTGGAAGAAAACTCGACCTGCTCATTATAGGTATACTGTTCACGCGTTTTACTGCTCCCAATGGATTCCTTGTGAAATTCTAAGGAATTTAGGCTTTTGAATAACTCCATTTGACCTTATAATGAAGGAGATATGTAGGTTTTAAGATTTGCAAATAGTGCAAGTTTTTAATACGCTGTCAGGGGCAGTTTCGTCATTAATCTGAAAATCTGGCCAACCTTAGTAAAATAGCCATAAAATCCTCATACGATGTCCAAATTCGATGATTCTTTTTGCTACGGGTCCGTAATTACGATACGGATCTACTACTTCATTCAAAACAGTAATCAGAGCTTATTTGTTCAATATGGTACCCCTTTACGTCCAAAGATACGACGTTGAAACATTAATTAAGAGCGTGATCACAACCCGAAACACATCCGAGGCCCCCGGTGTGACGACCTGATCCGTCGTCTCAGGTGTAACCGCCCCGTGTTTCCCACATTGTGTTGCCTTATGTTTTATTATCAGTTTTGTGTGCGTTAGAATTAAATTGGAGTAATTTTGTTAAGAAATGAGAAACTTAGTCTCTTTTAAGAAGACTTAAGTTGGAAAAGTCAACCGGATGTTGACTTATGAGTTAGAGTACTCGGAATCGAATTCTGATGATTCGGTTAGCTCCGAATGATGAAATGTGACTTAGGAGCGCAATCAAAAATAATTTTGGAGGTCCGGTGAAGAAGTTAGCATATTTTGGCGAAGTTAGTATTTTGGCGAATTCCGGTTGATAGGTGATATTTTGATCCGGGAGTCGAAATGGAATTCTGAGAGTTGTAGTAGCTTCGTTAGGTGATTTTGGACTTGTCCGCAAAATTTCAGGTCATTCGGACGTCATTTGGTTGGATTTCGGATTGAATGTGAATTTTGAAAGTTAAAGTTAAACATAAGCTTGAATTTGTTGAAAACGGACGATTTTGATGTTAACGATAGAGTTTTGATGATTGGAACAAGTTTGAATAAGGTTATAGGACGTGTTGGTACTTTTGATTGAGGTCCCGGGGGCCTCGGGGGGGCCTCGGGTGAGTTTCAGGGTGGTTTCGGACCATTTCTAAGTCATTTTGAACTGCTGATTTTTGGCTACAGCAGTGCTCTATGCGATCACGGGGAATTGGTCGCGATCGCGGTGAGTAAAATCTAAGAAAAACCTTAATGAATCGCGATCGCGTAAAGCGCTTTGCGATCGCGAAGAAGAAATTTCTGTCGCGCAGGTCCTACTTCGGAAGCTCATATCTTTTTATATTGAAGGAATTTTGAGGTGATGCAAAAACAAAAGTTGTAGATAATCTTGTCTAGATTCCATAAAGATACGGAAATAGTGATTTTGATGTCTGTGTAAAAAGTTATGGATGTTACACTCTAGGCTATCCGAGGTGGATCTTTAATACACATGTATGCATTGGGAAGCATATATCTCAAAATGTGTAAGGATTCAAGGAATGAGAAACAAATGAATGTCATATCTCTAGTGTCTAGTTTCCAGAACATCAAACCATTTGTCATTTGGAGTTATGTGCAAGAAGTTATGACCATTATACTGAAGCCTGTCCGGAAGAACCAGAATTTATGCACCGCGATCGCGAAGCCTTTCCCGCGATCGCGAAGGGTAATTTTTGGGCCAGAAATTTGTTCTCCACGATCGCGAAGCATTTCCCGCGATCGCGATGAACAAAATGCCTGGGCAGAATGTTTTAAAACATTCCAGTCGCGAAAATAACCCATTTTTTTTACCATTTTTGGTCACTCTTGAGAGCTTTTGGATGGGAAATGAAGGGGTTGCGACCAGGAATCGTTGGAGGTAAGTTTTATGAGTTAATTACATGTTTTTATACAAGAATAATCCATGGAACTCATGAATTTATGGCTAAAAATAAAGAAAATAGGGCTTGGAGCAAAAATCTTAAATTTATGATTTGAAGGGCCATTTGTGGTCCGAATTGAGAGTTCTTGGTATGTACGGACTCGTGGCGAGACGAGAATTCCAGAAATGTGAATTTCGTAATTTTCAAAATATGGGCCCGGGGTTCGGGTTTTGCCAATTTCGTGATTTTGAGTATTTTTCGAGTTCTTTCGATTAGGTTATGTTCCATTAGCCTATTTTGATATATTTGTACTAATTTTGGCTATTTTTGACGTACGAGGATGCCGGCTCGAGGAGCTAAGGCATCGCGAGCATGAGTTTTCGCTGGTTCGAGGTGGGTAATACTTGTAAATAATGTCCTAAGGGTTAGTAAACCTCGGACTTGCACATCTTAGTGCTGTATTGAGGTGACTTGCACGTCGGATAACGGGCATGGGGTAGAGCACCATTAGGGATTGTGACTTGGTCCGTCCCGCGTAATAAATAATAACACCTAATTGTTTGAAATGAAATTGACGCCTTAATAAAGATATTAATTATCATGAATTGGACTAATTATCATGTTTGGGCTTCGTGCCGATTATTTGAATCCTTCAGGGATTGGTATCACTGTCTTGATAACACTGTGCATATTTTTATCTAAATCTAAGGTTTTAAATGGTATTTTGCTATTCAACATTTTTTATAAGGTTATGAAAAACTTGCACAAGGTCTTAATGACATTTTTAGTTGTGAGCTAATATGATATTGTTGCCCGAGGGGCTTTCTTGATTATTCGTTAGACTGATTGGGGCCGAGGGCCATATGTGAGAGAATGACGATTTATGTGAGCATATGCATACACATGCATGGATCGGACTGCACGCCGCAGTGGTATATGGATCGGGCTGCGCGCCGCAGCAGGTGTGATATTGATATTGCGCTTGGGCTGTAGGAGCCCCTCCGGAGTCTGAACCCCCACAGTGAGTGCGGGCGCCTTTGCATGGATCGGGCTGTACGCCACAGCGTCATATGCATTGTATGGCATACATACATTGGTTTACGTATACTACGTGGCATAACATTTAGTACTCATACATTACCGGGACACATGCATTATTTGCCTTATTGACCAGATCTCCTGGTGGTATTTGTTAAGGAGTGCTGAGCCCGAGGGGCTGATTTGAGTGCAGACCTGCACTGCTTGAGATTGTACCCAGGTATTGGTATGTTATCATGAAAGAAAGAAGCTAAAAATGAGATTTCTAAATAATTTACTCACATATGCTGAAAGGGGATAAAATGATAGTGTGTTGAAGTTTAAAGGTAGTTCTGTATTGTGTAGCATGAGATAGTGCTTTGCGTGGTTTCCTTTCCTTCAGCATTATTTACTTTTATTACCGCTGAGTTGGAAGTACTCACACCCGACTCCCTGCACCTTGTGTGCAGATCCAGGTACATCACAGCAGGGCTGACTCCCCAGCTGCTCAGAGTGTTTTATCTGGACTGTCGAGGTAGCTGCTAGCGTCCGCAGGACCTGACATTCCCTTCTATCTTTTCTTATCTTTAGACTTTTCTACACTTGTAGTCACAATTGTATACAGTATTATAGTTGTATTCTGGTATAGGCTCATGACTTATGACTCCCGATTCTGTGGGAGATGTTATACTGTTTTGGGATATTTTCACAGTTTGTGCTAGATTTTATTTCATTATATTATTGTTGTTTATGCCTACAAAGGGTAAAGTGAGAGCTGATAGCTCTGTGTTATGAATGGTTGGTCGGCCTAGCCTAGCAATATGTTGGGCGCCATCACGACCGGGTTTTAGGGTCGTGACAAGTTGGTATCAGAGCCTAGGTTACTAGGCCTCATGAGTCATGAGCCGGTTAGTAGAGTCTCGCGGATCGGTACAGAGACGTCTGTATTTATCCTCGAGAGGCTGCAGAACCTTTAGGAAACACTTCACTTTCTTGGAATTCTTATCGTGAGTACTTGATTCAGCTTGAGATGTAATTCTTGAAATTCCTTCCACACGTTTGTATGCGCACTCGAGCTCTTAGTAATAAATTTGCTTTGATGGCTTGTGACTCCCCGATCGAAGGCGAGATATAATCTCCGTGATTTCATGTTGGACCCGTCTGAAGGACTTGAGGTCGAATCTTCGCCTATGGCTTGAGCACCAAGGTGCTGATTTTGGCGAGCTGGTATTATGAACTTATATGTTCAGTATTGTCCCTAATTGTGGGAATGTTGGCTAGATAGCCAGGTGATGTGTATCATGGTGGAAGGTATGCTGAGATACTAAATTGAGGCGAAGTAGGTGGGTTATCTCTTGCAGAGTGCCCTTAGGTGAGCTGATTCTTATGAGTAATTGAAAGGTATTTGATATGTGTTATGATTCGAGCAGGTTCAACGCATGTCAATATATCAATTTTGATAATATAATTCGTGTAGTATTGAGATTAATGTTGTCGAGTTGTGGACGTGTTGTTAGGATGGTTTTGGTGATTCTCTGGCAGGTGGATAGGCCCAATTACAAAGGAAACTCTGCCGAAATTTTTGAAAAATTTGGGACTTAGTAAAAATTTTGTCGTCTAAAGAGTGGGCTTAACTGTAGTGTAAATGAATGCAAGAATTAGGGAAGAGTTAGAATTTTTGATGATTCGTGTCTCCGCAAGCTGGTGAAAGAGTGAGTTTAATCTCACCATGATATTACGACAACAATAAAGTATATGTGTTCTGATAAATATGGCTTTGAGCTAAGTTGGGGAGGTTTCCATTGATTAGCTGATTGCGCAGTTGTATGCTACGTTGGTTATGTCTTAAAGTACATTGACGAACTAGTTCTGGTTGCTGAAATTGAGCCGAGAATAGCACGAGTGAAGTAAGATTTTGACAAAAGTTATACGTTGCTTTCGTAGATGTGAGAAAATAATAGTATGTCTTGAGCTGTTGTTGGTAAGGAATGCTCAGTGAATTGAGGAGAAGGATGTTTGTTGGTATTTGAATGAGATCATATCCTATGGTGTCAGGGTGCTAATAAGGCACGAGTGGTTCTGTTCGTTAAGTTTGGTAATTTGCAGTTTCGATAAGAGTGGATGACTCTTGGGAATGTTATAATGTGTTCTAAGATGGTGTATGTGACTAAAGATAGTGTCTTCATTAGAAAAGATCAAGACTTGTGGTATATTGTGATAACTACGAGACCCTAAAAAGTAGTAGTAACGAATTCAGATTCGCAAGAAGTGCTTCAAAACAAAGTATTATGGAAGGTGATATTTCTGGGAGACATTGGAGAAAGTATTCAGTGGCCTATGAGTATTAAAGAATGTGGCCTTATGTTTGAATCTCCTGTGGTGAGCCTGAATTGATGCATTGTAATGCTATAACAAGAGAGAAAAATCAAAATAATGATGTAAACCAAATATGAAGGTTGTGATGGTTGCTCTTGTGCGTTAAAAAAATGGGAGTTATTATGGACCTTTGAAAGGTTATCAGACTAAGTTCAATGTGATCAGAATCGGCTTGAAGTCGATGGATAGATTTAATGTGAATAATGGCTCTATATCAGGCCAGATGTGTGCATTTTGTAATGCAGTCCTCATGAAGGAGTAGTTAGGTTAATGCTTTATTGTCAGATATCTCGCGTAGTGATGCCTTACGCCGTGTGATTTGTGGAAAGGCTCAAGAAATTGTTATGTGTTGAGAATCCGCGTAGGGATGATGTTACCTGAGCAGGCTTGGCTATTGAAATTCAATTTCTTATATCGCACATCAGTTGTGCTTGGTTTTGTAGATATAACGCTAAATACCCCTCAGGGATGATGTTATGCACTTAGCATGCTTATGATCGATATTTGGTATTTGGTTATGATGAGCACATTTGGCTCGATGTGTATCTCCTTATGTGAGATCTGTGTGTGGATCGGGTGGCACGCCGCCATGGGTATGTTAACTGGATCGGGTTGCACGCCGCAACAATGTGATGTTGAGTATAATTTTATATATACTATTTTGTATGCCTTGTTCTTTGTTTTCTAAAGAAAGTCCCCATTAATGCGTGGAATTGATAATTCATTCCAGAGTTCGTTTTCTTTTGTATTGCGTTAGAATCGGTAACCTATTGGCACTTTGGGGCATCATATGTTTATAGTTATGTCTGGAGTGGCTTATTGCCCAGACAGTCCGTACTTGGAAAGACGAGATCATTGAAGTTGAGATCAATGCAATCTGAGTATGTTAACCATTTTTTGGCTCACAATGAGTTGATAGTTCTTGTAAAGAGTATAGAACTAATAAATTGTTGTTTCGGTAGTAGTTATGAATGTGTTCAGGTCTCATCCGCTGTGTCAACATTGTAAGAATTTGAACAAGACCTGTGTATGTCATACAGAGCATGTGATGTATAGTGATTCCTTCCAAGTGATTAGTTAAAGAATCTTCGGATGATTAAGGAAAATAGTATTGCTAAGTGGAAGTGATTTGATGAGAGTATATGTCTCAGAAAAGGGTAATATGATTAAACTGATTATATATAAGTAGTATTGCGGCATGTTCTTGTTGGGTCCATTGGTGGTATTCGGGTCTGCTCGGCAGGTAAACATTGAGCATCTGTCATGGGATGAATGATTATCAAATATGTGCGTGTATTACACGGTGGAAATTGGATTAGGAATGATGATTGGTGTATTATATGGAGTTCTGATGTATAAGCTATGTGGTGATGTTGGAATTCAGACTGATTGTCTTAGTGTTGGGTGATTTTGAACTATTGCATTAAGGGCAACGTCATAAATGCCACGGGTTAAGTGGTGAAGTGCGTTAGAATACATTTTAGCAAAATGATTTATATTTTAAAGAATCAGCGGACAACTGGGAAGGACCATTTTCTTAATTGGGTATTTGAGATGGATGTCAGTGCGGAGGTTGCTATCATTGATCCTATCCCGATATGGAGGGAATTTTTGAATGCGTTTCTTAATGGTGCATGTATTATGCAGGTTGTGGTTAGGTCGTATTGATTGTGTCATGTCACCAGGATGGTGTGTTTGGTCAAAGGAGATCGTGAGGATCATTAATGAATATAGACAGATTTGATTTCAGCATGTTTGATTGATAAATATCGAAATTTCGGTTCAAAATTTTGTTATGGTAATTGCCAGAGGATAAATGGCCTCATGAATGGGTGACCTGAGGAATGGATATGGTTTATCGCGTGTTTTATTTACCATTGGTAATATATGAAAGTGTTGGAATAAGTCTCTAGCTAATAAAAGGGTTTTCCATCGACATCTGGTTATCGTGGGCAGCTGTTGTGAATGGAAGAAATTGCTGCATGTGTTTGAGTTATGCGGTATAATATATGATTTCACCTGAGGTTGCAGGTATGGATAATTATAGCTGATTCGAGTTTATTCCGAGTAAAAATGTGAGGTTCTGATCTTGTCTAAGATTACAGAAGGTGAAATGTAGTTCTATAGTTTATGGATCAGATGGATTGAGTAATTTCAGCTAAGTTGTGTTGTCGGACCTATTTTGAGATAGGGTGACGTGGGATCACCGCGGGTTATATGCGAGGTAAAGTTATTCAACTATTGGTGAATTTCTAGAACAACTCTGGGTCCGCTCGAGGACGAGCATTTGTTTAAGTTTGGGAGAATGTGACGACCCGACCTATCGTCTCAGGTGTAACCGCGCCGTGTTTCCCACATTGTGTTGCCTTATGTTTCATTATCAGTTTTGGGTGCGTTAGAATTAAATTGGAGTAATTTTGTTGAGAAATGAGAAACTTAGTCTCTTTTAAGAAGACTTAAGTTGGAAAAGTCAACCGGATGTTGACTTATGAGTTAGAGTACTCGGAATCGAATTCTGATGATTCGGTTAGCTCCGGATGATGAAATGTGACTTAGGAGAGCAATCAAAAGTAATTTTGGAGGTCCGGTGAAGAAGTTAGCATATTTTGGCGAAGTTAGTATTTTGGCGAATTCCGGTTGATAGGTGATATTTTGATCCGGGAGTCGAAATGGAATTCCGAGAGTTGTAGTAGCTTCGTTAGGTGATTTTGGACTTGTTCGCAAAATTTCAGGTCATTCGGACGTCATTTGGTTGGATTTCGGATTGAATATGAATTTTGAAAGTTAAAGTTAAAAATAAGCTTGAATTTGTTGAAAACGGACGATTTTGATGTTAACGATAGAGTTTTGATGACTAGAACAAGTTTGAATAAGGTTATAGGACGTGTTGGTACTTTTGATTGAGGTCTCGGGGGCCTCGGGTAAGTTTTGGGGTGGTTTCGGACCATTTCTAAGCCATTTTGAACTACTGGTTTTTGGCTACAGCAGTGCTCTATGCGATCGCGGGGAATTGGTCGTGATCGCGGTGAGTAAAATCTGAGAAAAACCTTAATGAATCGCGATCGCGTAAAGCGCTTTGCGATCGCGAAGAAGACATTTCTATCGCGCAGGTCCTACTTCGGAAGCTCATATCTTTTTAGATACAAGGAATTTTGAGGTGATTCAAAAACAAAAGTTGTAGCTCATCTTGGCTAGTTTGCATAAAGATAAGGAAATAGCGATTTGGATATCTGTGTAAAAGGTTATGGATGTTACACTATAGGCTATCCGAGGAGGATCTTTAATACACATGTATGGATTGGGAAGCATATATCTCATCGTTTTTAAGGATTCAGGAAATGAGCAACAAATGAAAGTCATAGCACTATGTGTCTAATTTCCAGAACATCAAACCATTTGTCATTTGGAGTTGTGTACAAAAAGCTATGACCATTATACTGAAGCCTGTCCGGAAGAACCGGAATTTATGCACCGCGATCGCGAAGCCCTTCCCGCGATCGCGAAGGGTAATTTTTGGGCCAGAAATTTGTTCTCCGTGATTGCGAAGCATTTCCCGCGATCGCGATGAACAAAATGCCTGGGCAGAATGTTTTAAAACATTCCAGTCGCGAAAATAACCCATTTTTCACCATTTTTGGTCACTCTCGAGAGCTTTTGGACGGGAAATGAAGGGGTTTCGACTGGGAATCATTGGAGGTAAGTTTTATGAGTTAATTACATGTTTTTATACAAGAATAATCCATGGAATTCATGAATTTATGGTTAAAAATAAAGAAAATAGGTCTTGGAGCAAAAATCTTAAATTTATGATTTGAAGGGCCATTTGTGGTCCGAATTGAGAGTTCTTCGTATGTACGGACTCGTGGTGAGACGAGGATTCCAGAAATGTGAATTTTGTAATTTTCAAAATGTGGGCCCGGGGCTCGGGTTTTGCCAAGTGATTTTGAGTATTTTTTGAGTTCTTTCGATTGGGTTATGTTCCATTAGCCTATTTTGATATATTTGTACTGATTTTGGCTAGATTTGACGTGCGTGGATGCCGGTTCGAGGAGCTAAGGCTTCGCGGGCATGATTTTTCACCGGTTCGAGGTGGGTAATACTTGTAAATAATGTCCTAAGGGTTAGTAAACCCCGAACTTGCACATGTTAGTGCTGTGTTAAGGTGACTTGCATGCCGAATAACGGGCGTGGGGTAGACCACCATTGGAGATTGTAACTTGGTCCGTCCCGCGTAATAAATAATAACACCTAATTGTTTGAAATGAAATTGACGCCTCAATAAAGATATTAATTATCATGAATTGGACTAATTATTATGTTTGGGCTTCTTGCCGATTATTTGAATCCTTCAGGGATTGGTATCACTGTCTTGATAACACTGTGCATATTTTTATCTAAATCTAAGGTTTTAAATGGTATTTTGCTATTCAACATTTTTTATAAGGTTATGAAAAACTTGCACAAGGTCTTAATGACATTTTTAGCTGTGAGCTAATATGATACTGTTGCCCGAGGGGCTTTCTTGATTATTTGTTAGACTGATTGGGGCCGAGGGCCATATGTTAGGGCATGACGATTTATGTGAGCATATGCATACACATGCATGGATCGGACTGCACGCCACAATGGTATATGGATCGGGCTGCGCGCCACAACATGTATGATATTGATATTGCGCTTGGGCTGTAGGAGCCCCTCCGGAGTCTGAACCCTCATAGTGAGCGCGGGCGCCTTTGCATGGTTCGGGCTGTACGCCACAGCGTCATATGCATTGCATGGCATACATTCATTAGTTTACGTGTACTACGTGGCATAACATTTAGCACTCATACATTACTGGGACACATGGATTATTTGCCTTATTGACCAGATCTCCTGGTGGTATTTGTTAAGGAGTGCTGAGCCCGAGGGGCTGATTTGAGTGCAGACCTGCACTGCTTGAGATTGTACCCAGGTATTGGTATGTTATCATGAAAGAAAGAAGCTAAAAATGAGATTTCTAAATAATTTACTCACATATGTTGAAAGGGGATAAAATGATAGTGTGTTGAAGTTTAAAGGTAGTTCTGTATTGTGTAGCATGAGATAGTACTTTGCGTGGTTTCCTTTCCTTGAGCATTATTTACTTTTATTACCGCTGAGTTGGAAGTACTCACACCGACTCCCTGCACCTTGTGTGCAGATCCAGGTACATCACAGTAAAGCTGATTTTATGGCTGCTCGGGAGTGCATTTGGACAGTCGAGGTAGCTGCCAGCATCCGCATGACTTGACTCTCCAGTTTATCCTTATTTTGTTCTGTCTATGCCACACTTGTGCACAGTTGTATACACTATCACAGCTTATAAATTCTGGTAGAGGCTCATGACTTATGACTCCTGATTCGGTGGGAGGTTTATACTGGTTTTGGGATATTTATCCCCGATGTGCTAGATGTCATTTCATTATATTATTGTTGTTTATGCCTACAAAGGGTAAAGTGAGAGCTGATAGCTCTGTGTTATGAATGGTTGGTCGGGCGAGCCTAGCAATATGTTGGGCGCCATCACGACCGGGTTTTAGGGTCGTGACACCCGAGACCTCAACCAAAGGCACCAACATATCCCAAAATATCATCAGAACTTTTTTCAATCATCAAAATACACCTAACAACACTGAAATTATCAATTCACATCGGATTCAGGCCTAAGTTCTTTAAAAACTTCCGAAACTAATATTTGATCTAAAACCCGACCTAAACACATCTAAATGACCTGAAATTTTGCACACATATCCAAAATCACCTAACGGAGCTACTGCAACTCTCGGAATTTCGTTCTGAGCCCCGGATCAAAATCTCACCTACCGTTCGGATTTCTCCAAAATTCAACCTTAGCCAATTCAAGCCTAAAACTACACCGGACCTCCGAATTCGATTCCGATTGCTCTCCTAAGTCATAAATGATCCCCCCGAAACTAGTCGAATCATTAGATTTCCATTTCGAGCTGTCTAACTTATCGGTCAATATTCGGTTGACTTTTCCAACCTGTTCTTCTCATAAAGAAATTTATGGCCTTATTTCTATCTAAATTCCTTCCGATTTGCTTCTAACTTTCCGAACACATATAAATTAGCATATTGAAGTGTTAAATGAAGAAAATGGGGCGATAACTCCCGTAACGACGGGCCGGGTCGTTACAGGTTCATTCTTCTTGTTCTCTTAATTCCTCTTTTCTTTCAGCCAAAAATCCATATTTTTTGTTCCTTTGATATATATGTTCCATATAACAGTCTTTGTTTCCAAGAATTTGAAGAGTTAACTTTGTTCCCCCAAATTATTTACAAAGTTAGCATCTTTTTACTTATTTTGAGTTGTGGATTTTTGTTAAAACATGGGATTTTCAAAGAAGCAACAAGTGGAAGGAAGTAAAGAAGAGAGCAAAAGGTGGGTAATTGTTGGAATTACAATTGTAGCAAGCCTTTGGGACTGCTTAAAATACGATTGTGGTCGCGTATACGTTCGCATAATATGACCATGATCCTAAATTAATTTGGAGTATGCGTTAGCGTAACTTCGACCAATCTTCCTTAATAGTAAAATAGGTTATTTTTCTTAATTATTTTAATTCATCAAATCGCATATGGTCTTTGTATAAATTTCTTATGGGTTAAACTAATACTTTCTAGGATATACTTTAGGATTGTTTAAAATACGATTGTGGTTGCGTATACATTTGCGAAACATGATCACAAATCTAAAAATCAATTTGAAGTATGCGTTCGCAACTTTAATCAATCTTTCCTTAATACTAAAATGGGTTACGAGCTGTTAATTAATTTTAGTAGTTTGAGGTGTTCCATTCACTATTAAATCACATATGGCTTTCGTGTAAATTTCACAACCTAGATGTAAAAAAGAATAATATTTCATACAAAAATCCTTCAGGGCCGTCTTAAAATATTATCTTAATTAGGTATATGTTCACGTAACATGATTACGATTTTAAAAAAATTGGAGTATGCGTTAGCGTAAATTTGGCCAAACTATTTCTTAATAAATAAAAAAAATGATATTAATTGTGGACACGTTCGCGTGACATAATTTGACGCGTCAAAAAGAATGAGTTTACGTTCGCGTAATTCAATTCTTTAAATGCGAGTAATTCAAGTAATTAAAAGCGGTAAAAACATAAATGCACATAGGTTTTAAAGTCAGTAATTTAATATTTTTAATAAGCCAAGTATGATCAAAGAGACCGTGCTAGAACCACGGAACTCGGGAATTTCTAACACCTTCTCCCGGGTTGACAGAGTTCCTTATCCGGATTTCTGGTACGCAGACCATTAAATTGAGTAATTCTTTCCTCGATTCGGGATTCGACCGGTGACTTGGGACACCATAAAACTCCCATGTGGCGACTCTGAATTAATTAAATAAATCCCGTTTCGATTGTCCTTTAATTGAAAAAACTCCACTTGCACCCTCGCAGGATGCGGGTAGCGCCAAAAGGAGGTGTGACAGCTCTGGTGACTCTGTTGGGGACAATGCAAACCAAGAACCGCTGGTTCAAGGTTTAAGAATTCAAGCTTAGAATTATCGTTGTATTTGGCTTTATTTATTATTATTTGATTTTATTATATGATTGAGCTTAAATGTGAAAAATGATATTTTTATCGCTTTGATATTTTTTGAACTGTATATATATAAACTGTGCCGAAACCCTACTTCTTTCTGAGTTTTCTAAAAAATGGTGCATACGTTCGCGTAGCCCGCCTTTTGATAAATTATTCCAAATAGACAAGGCCGGGCAGACTTTAGTGCTCCCGTTATGTCACTCGGATAAGCCAGGTCTAGAACAATAAACCCAGGTTTTAAACCTAGAATAACAAAGCCTCATGCCGGATCCCTAGTAGGAACGTTTGTTTGCATCATGTTGCATTTGACTCAGGGGACTCAACACAGGGGTTGGGCCCGTCTAGGACATGCAACCTCAAATGAAAAGACCATCCTATTGCATCCTATTTGTTTTATGCATTTATTTGCTCCAGACTTGCATGCTGACCGAGTTTTTAATATTGAGAAAAAAAAGAGGAAAATTTGTTAGTTTCAATATAGTTTGTTTTTTTATTAAAAAGAAAAAAAAACGTTTTTTAAAATTTTAAAAAAGGGTTATTATTTCTTAAAATAAAATAAAAAAGGTTTAGTTTTTTAATAAAATAAAAAATAGTTTGTTTCATTTACAAATGTAGCTTATTTTATTTAATCGAACTACGCTGGTTCGATTCTCACCATATGTGAGGTGCGTAGGCAACCCTCATCGGGTCCAACCTCACCTTTTGCAAAAATAGCCAAAAAAAACAAAAATATCGAAATTTTAATTCTTATCATAAATAAGTTGGGTGGTGCCGCCTTTGTCGAATACAGCCTATTGTTCCCAAAAGGGACACCGTAAGGCTAACTTTGTATGAAGGGCCACATTTGATCATAATTTTTAGAGTTTTTGGGCGATTGACCCACACAACCTTAAAATCTTCATCTCCGAAGCACTGAAAGTCCGTTTTTGCAAAACCAGGTCTTTTCTTTTTAATTATTAAATTTTTTTTTATAAAAAAGTGTCAGTTTATTTGCAAACGCTGTTCGGATTTTTGGTCAGAATAAGCCAAGCCAGCTTTGGTGGTGGTTTAAACCGTTCTTGCCGAGATAGCCTTAGAGTATCTTTCAATTGTCGAAAGGCTATTTTCGTAGAAGAATGGATAAGTTTGTGAAGTGTTACAAAATAATCTTTCCCGACCTCAAAATTTATGTGAAATTGAGAAGGGGCAACGTTTGCAAAAATAACCATTTGGTTGAAATTGGCAAACACGGAAGGAGTCTGTCAGTCTGCTCTTTTTAATTTGTATTTCTTTTGATTAGAACATGTGGTGTTTGATTTTTGAGTCTATACTGGAGGGTTTCTAGAAAAGAAAGAAAAAGAAATAATAGAGGATTTCAGAAACACTTGAAAGAGGTACAAATAAAATATGTCGGGATGATGCATGCAATCAGAGCAAAGACATGTAGAAATGGTTGAACTGCTTAGGAACATTGCATACCAACGTGCAAGTACAATATGTGTTAAACTCTAACGCTAACCAAGTTTGTTGTTTTTCCAGAAGATTTCAAATAGTTAGTTTGTTAGGACGTTTTGGCAGATTACCATTACCACACGAGATCCAAAGGGCCCATTCCGAAAAGCATGTCTGGTTCGGACAAAAGCATCAAAGAGGAAAAAACGAAAATGCAAACGATGAAGGAAGAAGTAGACATGTTAATGCAACAGATAGCAGAAATGCACATAGCCTGGGCTAGAGGGCAACCATTATCGATGCTTCCCAATGCTCCTACTCTCCCACCGGCTCAAACTCCGGAACATCCTCCCCCTGGTCCGTCGAAAAAATTCACAATAGTCACCACTACTACCAGGGAAGAAATCCCTATGATCCCCAATTTCCACTACCCAATCAAAACCCTCCCCCACCAAATGTTCTCATTTTCGTGGAACCCCCACCAGCCATGCTACAAAGATCTACCAATGAGCCGATGTTTTAGGCTCACAAATACCAACACTTCCCACCTGAACCGACATTCAATGCACCTGAGCCACGTGCTTATAATCCCCACTTTGAGCTCCCAGTAGAAATTGAGAGGCCGACTAAGAGTTTGGAGCAGGATGAAATGCTTCGTAAAGTGAGAAGCTTGGAGCAGTCCTTTAGGAATATGCATGGGTTGGGAAGCCAAGTCAGTGTGGCCTAAAACGACCTGTGTCCTTTCCCCGATGTTCAATTATTGGCGGGATTCAAAATGCCAAAGTTTGATCTATATGAGCGACATGGTGATCCAATGGCACATCTGCGAGGGTTTTAGCAAGATGAGAGGGGAAGGTGGGAAAGATGAGCTGCTGATAGCCTATTTTGGTCAGAGTTTAAGCGGGTCTGCGCTGGAACGGTATACAAGGCAGGATCCAAGCAGGTGGTACACATGGGATGATCTGGCACAAGCTTTCGCCGGACACTTCCAATACAACCTTGAGATTGTCCCAGACCGTCTCACATTACTAAAGCTTGAGAAGAAACTCGGGGAGAGCTTCCGGGAATTTTGATTCCGATGGAGAAAACAGGCAGCAAGAGTTGATGCTCCAATGAGAGAGTGTCACGCCCCAAATCGGGGAACATGACCGGCGCCTGACCGGGTTGCCCCAGTCAAGCGGACCTGGGTGCCTTTCATTCCCACGCGTTACCCCTGTGTTGATTGTTTCTCATTAACCAAATATCTTACTAACCATGAATGATTTTACATTAAACAAATAAAACCATACGAGTTATTCATTAACAAGTTTGCAATTTTTACAACGCCCGACATAACATAATGTATACATAAGACTGGAGTCCCACAGTTTACATGTCTACAAAGCCTCTAGGATACAAAAAAGGGAATATAATACTTGCCGGTAACAAGGCTCCGGCTATACCTTACAAAACCAAAATGGAATCTAAACAAAAGTGGCATGAACTACACAGGGCCCCAAGGAAGAAAGGGGCTCACCAAAACGGGCAGTGGAAGGAGAAGGATACTACCGCCGATGAGCTGAAGTGCCTGCTACTGATCCACCTACAATCATAACACGAATGTAGGGTCCCCGACAAAAGGGACGTCAGTACACTTGAATTGTACTGGCATGTATGGACAAACTTTGTCCCATGTAAACTCAAGCCATTGAATTACATCAACAATTAATTAAGCCAGCCAACCATGTTTCCACATTTTCCTCATTTCAAATAATTCTCAACACAAAGCACTTTCTACGATCAACCAATTTAACAATAAACAATCAATCACGTAAAACACAAGTAGTCAGAGGGGTTTTCACTTAAAAACCACTCTCATTGTGAAAGGCGATTAACGATGGAGGATAGGCCATATGTGCATGTCATGACCAGTAGAGTTGGTATCCGCAATTGATAAGTGTTTATAGTTATTTCTTGTTAGAGAGTCATTTTTTCCTTTGTCTTCTATTTTTTTTTCTTTTATCGTTCTCCTTTTTATAAAAAATTCCCCATCAAATTCTGTCTAGTCAGAACAAGTGAGAAATGACTTCAAAACTTGCCACCAACTTTCCAATTATTATGCAAGGCAAAGAAATGTCATTGATGACAAAGAAGTGTGGTGCAAGGAAGATTATTAAACTAGGGCAGAAAATTTTTCTTTTCATTTTGAAAATTTTCTGGAAGTCAAGTCCCACTTGGGGAAGAAGGAAGATAAGACAAGCCTTAAGGGAAGTGGTGTTTGAACGAGTGTCATCCCTAACAGCCTTCAGAAGAGTGAATCACCAATTTCGAGGAAACAAAAATCCCCCAGCAGTGTTATCTTCAGCAAGTTCCGAGGTGGTCAGACAACACAGAGTGGTAAAAGAATAAAGGAAAATTCATCTTCAACAAAATGACCCCCAGCGAGTTGAGAAACACAGAACATGGAAGGGATAAGTGGAAAACCCACCCCAGCAGGAATATCATCACCAGCAAATGACATCATTCCCCAACAAGTTTTGGGAACGCCGAGCAAGGGAAAGTGTAAAAGGAAAAAACCACCCCCACAGGAGTAGCACAACCACTCACACTATTTTAAACTAACAAATTTTCTTTGATTTGAAATAGGGAAATAAAGTGCTATTGATAGCAGAAAGTCATGCCACAAGGAAGAACACCAAGACTGGGGCAGAAAATTTTCTGCCATTGTTGAAAATTTTCTCGGAGAAACGAGAAAGGCAATTCAAGATGACGTATCAGGTTTGTCCACCTTCAAACAAGACGTATCAAGTTTTTCCACCATCAAACAGGACGTATCAGGTTTGTCCACCTTCAAACAGGACGTATCAGGTTTGTTCACCTTCAAACAGGACGTATAATGGGACTATCCGCCCTCGAATTGGATATGATGGGTCTATCTGCCCTCGAATAGGATATTATGGATCTATTCGACTTCAAATAGGATATTATGGGACTATCCGCCCTCGAATAAGGATATGATGGGACTATCCACCCTCGAATAGGATATAATGGGTCTATCCGCCCTCGAATAGGATATTACGGGTCTATCCGCCTTCGAATAGGATATTATGGGACTATCCGCCCTCGAATAGGATAAGATGGGACTATACTCCCTAGAATAGGATATGGTGGGTCTATCCGCCCTCAAATAGGATATTATGGGACTATCCGCCCTCGATCCCAGCCTGCCAGCCATGGACATCGCCTCCGTTCCCTCCCAAACCCGCCGGAAAACACTCACACACAGTACACACACACAACGCCAGCAGCCCTAATGCCTTAAGACTCACCGGAAAACGAGCACCACCATCGCTGGTTACAAACCATCTAACCGCCGTCCCTCGTCTCCACCATAGTCCGCCGGCAACCAACTTCATCACGACCACGTCCGCGACGCACAAACCTTCTCCTCCACACCAGTAGCCACCAACAGCCTCTACTATCGACAAGACCACGCCCCGCCGAGCTCCACCTCGGTTTCGCCAGAAATCCATAAACAACGGCATCTGCATTTCCTCCAGTCTAAGGCTTGTGTATTCACTTCTTCTCTAATCAAATTCGAACTCATTTAACTAGCTCGTTATTCATTGGCTTAATAGGTTTGTTTCCGTATCATTTTTTTGTTTCAAATTTGCTTCGGATGGATCAAATTTGAGAGTAGTTGTTTTATGTTTAACTTCCTCTTGATTCTTGCTTATGTTGTGTGTTGATTTCTTGTTCGTCGAATTATTCTGTTGAAATCTCTTAAATTTTAAAAGAGCATAAACTATTTGATATGTCATGTTGTTTGGAATCGTGTATTCTGATTTGCCTCGAGCATTGTTCGGTTAACAAAAGCTTATTTGAATGTTCGCTTTCTATGCATCGAGTGCCTCTAGCTGTTTATGGTGTTGGAGTATCTCTTGGGTTAAAACTTTTCTCGAGTTGCAAGGGACGATTTGTTTGAACTTTAGGATTGTTTGAATAAATCTGATTTTGCGATGCGTATTCGAATGGTTTTTCTATTTGGTTCTCTGATTGTTCATTTGTGAAGTATTATTTTTTATTTTATTTCAATAATGAAACTTCTTGGTTTAGAAATTGACACCATTTGTTTCTGTTGATTCTTTTTGGTGAATCGGTTGGATAGGTTTGATGGTTAAGAATGTGTGTTAGTTGTCTGTTTCAATTATTCACTGAAATATATGTGTTTAAGGCATTTTGACTAATGTTTTGGTAACTCTAGGGTTAAACTAACTTGTTGATTAAATTGGATTTGCCGGTTAATGTGATTGTTATTTGAAGGGGTCAAATTAGGTAGCCTAGCCTAATAATATAAATCTTAAGAAAAAGGGGCTGCTAGTTAACGAAAGGTTGCTATTAGGTAAGTGGAAACAAGAGTCACCCTTAGTTTAATATTAAAAATGTGCATTGCACATGGAAAGGTTAATGGAATCTGCAGGGACAACATGGTTTCCACTGTATTTTTTTGAACTTTAGAGTTTTTTATATAAAACCTATGTTTAAACAAATGTTTGAGTGGAAAATCATAGGTTAAGTCGGCTGGACAGCATTTTTAATAATTAAAAACAGGGCTGTTTAGTTTGGATTTTAAGGTTATAAATAGAGACACAGACTTTCATATAGAGGGGACAAATTTTAAGAGCTTTGAAGATACATACACTGATTTTCAGAGAGAGAAAAATAGAGAGTTTGGTTTTCTTCTACTACTAGAAATCAGAAAGAGTGAAGTGCTTTAGAGTTGTTCTTCTTTGAGTGTTTAAAGAACAAAAAATCAGAAAACAAAACACACAGTTTCATTGTATCTCTTGGTCGAGTCTGTTTGTTTGGTATCTTTGTTGGTATTTCTGATTTAATTCCACTGGATTTCTACTGTTTGTTTTGTTATGGTTTATTGTTGTACTGGCCGCTGGAAACTGGTTATATATTGCTGTGTTAACTGCTGTGGATTACTGTGCTATTGTCGTTACACTGTTGCTGACCTTCCTCCTTTCTTATTCCTTATTGCATTCTTTCGAGGTACCTCTTCTGCTTTTCTTTGAAACTGGGAAGGATTATGTGAATTTGATCTGAAGAATAAATGACGAAGTTCTATTTGAATGGCTATTCGAGTTCCTATCATCTCTGTTTAGTTTAAAGTGTCGAGTAGCCGTGTTCAATTAGAATTTGTATGGTTTGCCTAAGTGAAATGCTAAAGTTAAGTTGTTTGAATATTTTTTATTGAGTCTTAATATAAATCGATTCTGGCTTATAATTGGGGTTTCATGGACTGTAAAAGGACTTGGACTATTATTTGATAATGTAACACCCCGCCTATGGCCACACATGGACCCCTCACAGCGGCGGTGCCGGTCGTGCCACACATGGACATGCAGCCTACGGAATTGTTACCCTTGGGTATAGGAGCATTCCACGCATAGCTGCAGCTACGGGGAATCGAACCTAAGATCCAAGGCTTTTCTGGGATTTTACTCCCTCACCTCTCACCAGAAGAAGCGCGTATCCTCACCATCTGCGAAAGGACATAGTAGAAGTTCAATCAGTATTTGAAGGACAAATCGCACGACAATAAGGAACGAATAAGAGACTCTTTCCTAACTCAATAGACTCTGGAGGACAAGTACATACGTCTCCGTGTGAGGCGAGCTTTCAGAAGCTCAAGACAACTTTAACTTCGGCCCCTATATTGATGTTGCCTACAGGTTCGGGGTCCTATACGGTATATTGCGATGCCTCATGAGTTGGACTCGGTGCAGTATTGATGCAGGATGGTAGGGTGATTGCCTACGCGTCCAGACAGCTGAAGGTGCATGAGAAGAATTATCTTGTTCATGATTTGGAGCTAGCCGCCATTGTTCACGCCTTGAAGATTTGGCGTCACTACTTGTATGGGGTTCCTTGTGAGATCTACACTGATCATCGGAGCTTGCAGCACTTGCTTAAGCAAAAGGACCTGAATATGCGTCAGAGGAAATGGTTGGAGCTATTGAAGGACTATGATATTACTATTCTCTATCATCCGGGCAAGGCTAATGTGGTTGCCGATGCCTTGAGTCGTTGGGCAGAGAGTTTGGGAAGTTTGGCATATCTACCGGTTTCGGAGAGGCCTATGGAGATGGATGTTCAGGCTTTAGCCAGGCAGTTTGTTAGACTGGATCTTTCGGAGCCCAGCTGGGTTCTGGCTTATGTGGTTTCTCGGTCTTCTCTCATTGACCGCATCAGGGAGCGTCAGTCCGACGACCCTCATTTGCTTGTCCTTCAGGATAGAGTTCGGCGTGGTGATGCTCGAGATGTTACCATTGGGGATGATGGAGTTATGAGGATGCATGGGCATATCTGTGTGCCCAATGTAGATGATCTTCGGGAGCTGATTCTAGTAGAGGCCCATAGCTCGCGGTATTCCATCCATCCGGGTGCCGCGAAGATGTATCAGGACTTGAAACAGCATTACTGGTGGAGGCGGATGAAGAGGGATGTAGTTGATTATGTTTCTAGATGCCTCAACTGCCAGCAGGTGAAGTATGAGCATCAGTGTCCGGGTGGATTGATGCAACAGATCGAGATTCCCGAGTGGAAGTGGGAGCGCATCACCATGGACTTTGTATCTGGACTTCCACGGACTGTTAGGAAGTTTGATTCCATTTGGGTCATTGTGGATCGGCTGACCAAGTCCGCCCATTTCATACCCGTGAGCACTACTTATTCATCGGAGCGACTAGTGGAGATCTACATCAGAGAGATAATTCGGCTGCATGGTATTCCAGTTTCCATCATTTCAGATAGAGGCACTCAGTTCACTTCACGGTTCTGGAGAGCCGTACAACAGGAGTTAGGTACTCGGGTGGAGCTGAGCATAGAATTTCACCCCCAAACTGATGGGCAGTCCGAGCGCACTATTTAGATTTTGGAGCATATGCTCCGTGCGTGCGTGATTGAGTTTGGAGGTTCATGGGATCACTTCTTGCCACCGGCGGAGTTTGCTTATAACAACAGCTACCAGTCCAGTATTCAGATGGCACCGTACGAGGCCCTATATGGTAGGAGGTGCAGGTCTCCCGTGGGTTGGTTTGAGCCGGGCGAGGCCAGGTTGCTAGGTACCGATATGGTTCGGGATGCTATGGACAAGGTCAAGGTGATTCAGGACAAACTTCGTGCAGCCCAGTCTAGACAGAAGAGTTATGCGGACAAGAAGGTTCGCGATGTGGCTTTTATGGTTGGTGAGCGGGTTCTGCTTCGAGTCTCGCCCATGAAGGGCGTTATGAGGTTTGGGAAGAAAGGAAAGCCGAGTCCTAGATTTATTGGCCCTTTTGAGATTTTGAGGCGTGTTGGGGAGGTTGCTTATGAGTTGGCCTTACCTCCCAGCTTAGTCGGAGTCCACCCAGTATTTCATGTCTCTATGCTCTGGAGATACCATGGCGACTCATCGCATGTGTTGGATTTCACTTCTGTTCAGCTAGACAAGGATCTGTCTTATGTTGAGGAGCCAGTAGCCATTCTAGACAGGCAGGTCAGAAAGCTAAGGTCAAAGAACATCGCTTCAGTAAAGGTTCAGTGGCGGGGCCAGCCGGTCGAGGAGGCGACTTGGGAGACCGAGCAGGATATGCGCAGCCAGTACCCTCATCTTTTCACCACTCCAGGTATGTTTTCAATGCTCGTTCGAGGACGAACGAATTTTTTAGGTGTGGGAAGATGTAACTACCCGACCGGTCATTTTAGAAAATTAAGCCCGGATCCCCAATTTAACTGTTCCCCTAAGTTCATTTCTGCTATTGTGGTTTACCAGGAAGGTCGGTTCTGGAATTCGGAGTGTTTTGGGACACTTAGTCCCTAAATAGAAGCTTTACAATTGGAAAATGGCCTGTAGCTGGAACAGTGTTAAGACGGACTCGGAATGGAAATCCGATGGTTCCATTAGCTCTGTTAGGTGATTTCGGGGTTGGGAGCACGTTCGGAATGTATTTTGGAGGTCCGTAGCTCAATTAGGCTTGAAATGCCGAAGTTTGAAATTTTGGCGAATCCAAACTATAGGTGAGATTTTGATCCGGGGGTCGGAATGGAATTCCGACAATTTCTGTAGCTTTGTTATGTGATTTTGGATATGTCCGGAAATTTTCAGGTCATTCGGACATTGTTTGGTCGGGTTTTAGATCGAATGTGTAATTCGGAAAGTTTTAAGGAATTTAGGCTTGAATTCGGTGTGAATTATGGGTTTTGATGTTGTTAGACATGTTTTGAGGATTGGAACAAGTTCGAATAAGGTATTAGGATGTGTTGGCGTGTTTGGTTGAGGTCCCGGGGGCCTCGGGGTGATTTCGGATGGTTAAACGGGAAGAAAACATGGAAATCGCAGGTTTAGGAGTTCTGTTTCTGTTGTTTCCGCCCCTGCGGAAATGGAACCGCAGAGGCGAGTCCGCTGAAGCGGAATTGGAAGCGCGGAGGCAGGTTTGTTCGCAAGAGCGGACATCTGTCCGCTAAGGCGGCATCGCAGGTGCGAGGTTGAGACCGCAGGAGCGGTCAAGAGGCGAAATTGGGAAATCCGCAGAAGCGGATGCAAGATCGCTTATGCGAGTCCGCAGAAGCGGACTATGGTTCGTAGGAGCGAGATTTATCGCAGAAGCGGCTGCTCGATCGCAGAAGCGGACGCGTAGAAGCGTCCCTGGGATCGCAAAAGCGGAATGGTCCAGCCAGGCCTGGGGTTCGTAGAAGCGACAAAGTGTCGCGGAAGCGGTTCCGCAGAAGCGGAAAATAGTTCGCAGAAGCGAAAATCGCAGAGGGTATAATTATACCAGAAATGAGAAATTTCAGAAACATTCCAAACATTTGAGGGCTCGGCTTAAGGTGCGAATTGGGCGATTTTGAAGGAGAATTCGAGGGGTTTCTTCAGGTAATCAATTATGGACTCCAATTATGATTGTTGTTGATAATATTATGCAAGTTTTTCATGAAAATAGAGGAATTTGGGGTATTTAATGTGGGTTTTCACCCTAGGCTTAAAACTTAGAAAACGCAAAGGTTTGAATGAGCAAATGGAGTCCGAATTTAGTAAACTTTATATGCTTAGACTCGTATTGAGACGAGGGTTCCGAATATGTAACTTTCGTAATTTTTCGATAAGCGTACCGAAAGTCGGGTTTTGGAAACTTGTGAGTTTTGGTGTATTTTGAGTTGTTTTGATTGGGTAATGCCCAATTGGCCTATTTTGATATGATTCTACTGATATTTATCAGATACTACACCTGTGGAGGCTGACATTCGCTATAAGAGAGTTGTCTCTTAGCGGTTTTGTACCGGAGTTGATGTAAGTGGCTTGTCTAACCTCGTGTGGGGGAACTTTCACCCCATAGGATATTATGTGATAGTTTAAATGCCTTGTACGCGAGGTGACGACGTGTACATGCGCTGGTTGTTGCAACACATACTTTACTTGAATTGTCCGATTAGTGATATTCCTGTTCTTAGCTGATTAAATCGATACTTTTATCCAGTATTAGTTAGAAAAATATGATTAGATAGGATTTAACTGTCTAGTTGCCTAATTGTCTTACTTGAACTTCTTGATAATTGTTGGCACTAGTTTCGGTAAAGTTGTAGTTAAGCATGTTATATTCTCTCTGTGTATTTTCTTTGTTTGTTGTGTTTGTGGACTGCGGGTTTGATTCCTGTAGATCCCAGGGCTGTGGGTTCGATTCCCAAAGACCCGGAGTGGTATTGTTGGTGGACTGCGGGTTTGATTCCCGGAGATTCCGATTTATTGAGATATGGACTGCGGGTTCGATTCTCGGAGATCCTGAGTTATTGAGATATGGATTGCGGGTTCGATTCCCGGAGATCCGGAGTTATTGAGATATGGATTGCGGGTTCGATTCCCGGAGATCCTGAGATTTATTGAGACATGGGCTGCGGGTTCGATTCCCGGAGACCCAGGGGTACTGTTAATGGGACTGTGGGTTCAATTCCCACAGGTCCTGGACTTGTTGATTGAGTTTTGTTACGTGTTGTTAGCTTAATTGTAGAAGGTTGCAATAATCACTTTATTGTTGTTATTTCAGAATTTATTCTCATTTAAACTGCTTATTTTGTCATTATCATTTTGTTATTATTTCTCTCTATAGGGCCTGACCTTCCTCGTCACTACTCCATCGAGGTTAGGCTTGGCACTTACTGAGTACCGCCGTGGTGTACTCATGCTACTCTTCTGCACACTTTTGTTGTGCAGATCCAGGTACATCAGGACAGGCTCATATTAGGTGATTCAGCAGCACTTTGGGAGACCTCGAGGTATGATCCGCTACGTCCGCGGATTCGGAGGCCCTCTTTCTATTCTGATAGTATTAGTAGATGTTTTTTCTTCATTTCGTTGTTAGATACTCTTTACACATAGAGCCACAGTTGTATATTCTCTTTAGTCTGTGTTACCCGTGGGATTCCGGGTCTTGGTGGTATTTTTATACAGTATGTTTGACGGGTGTATGTGCCAAGCGGCACGGATTACATCCCTTTTTATATTATTTTTCTGCTATTTCTTATTTAATGTTCATAAACTTGTATATTCCGCAACATGTTAGGCTTACCTAGTCATGGGGACTGGGTGCCGTCATGACAGGTTCACGATTGGTGAACTAGGGTCGTGACAAATATGTAATTGTGATTAATTATTATTTAAGGTTAAAATAGTTTATTTTTAGGTAATTTAGTGTATAATTTAGGAGGAAATCAAAATTGGGCCAAAAATGCCAAAAGCCCAACGAAATTCGGCAGACCCAGTCCAAAAGACACCCCAAAAAATCCGGTTCAACCCATTACCCAAACCCAATCTCCTAACCTACCCATCACCCCGTTAGTCTTGGCTGTTGGATGTAATAATCCAACGGTTGAGATTAATTCCTACATTTCTAATATACCAAACACCCCCAAGACCCCTCATTACACTCTCATTTGCCAAAACCCTAAAAATATTTTTCTCCTTCTCTCTTCTCTAACCAGCCACCCCCTCCCTATCCCTCTTCATCTTCTCCAACCACCCAAGCTCCACAACCATGGCTGCCCTACCCTGCCGCCCGTACTCTTCTCCATGCTAATCACCAACACCACCTTGTTGTCATCTCCTTCTTCCTCGCAACCAGAGCTACCGCCGCCGCCTCTACTGTTTCGCTTCAAACTCACGGCCAGCCACCATCATTCTCCCATCTCCAGCCCAACACACAGCCACACTGCCTTCAGTCGAACAACCACCTAGCTCCACCTCCATTCCAACGACTCACATACATAAAGTCAAAAAATAGAGCATGAACTCCAAACGGATCTAGAAATAGAGCTCGAAACAGATAAACGGAGAATGGGAATGAACTTCCTACTTTGATTCTTGATTCAGCAACGTTACTTTTCTCCATATATTCAATCAAATCCCATTTTGGGTTTTCTTTCCTTCTTAGACATATGAGACAGTTCTTATATTCTTCTTTTCTTAGCTATATATATAGTTTATGTAAATTCTTGTAATCCATCTTATTTTTGGCTATTGATCCTTGTTTATTTGAGGTCATCGCCACCTAGTTTTTTGTTTTCTTTAATCCAAGCTTCTCTTCTTCTTTCATTTTTCCGGTAATGATATATATATACACACACACACACACATATATATATATATATATATATATATATATATATATATATATATATATATATATATATATATATATATATATATATACACATATATACTTATCCGAAAAATAGAAATATATATATAAATATATTTCCTTCGGACAGTATATATTTATATATATATATATTTCTATTTTTCGGATAAGTATATATGTATATATATGAATTTCATTTTATGTATATTGTATGCATATATGTATATATGGATCGTATATATATATATATATATATATATATATATATATGTATGTATGTATGTATATTCTCGGATTTGTATATGTTTATTTTCGGATTTAGATAGTATATATTTGATTTCCGTTTTTTTTGCTTGTTATTCATCATGTTCTTGGTTATTTCTTTATATTTGTGCTTTAGTCATTTGTTTTGTTTAAATTTTAATGTAGAAATGTTTTTTGTTGATACTTGAATCTCATATTTTTTTATTATAACATTGTTAGATTTAATTTGAAGTTCGATTAATTATTAAGTTTTAGTATTTTTGAATTTGTCTTATTGTTGTGTTAACATTTAGATTTAAGTTATAAATTTTTGGTTTAATCTTGTTAAGATGAAATTGAGTTTAGTGATTAAAGTTTGCTTATTTGTTGTTGTAATTTTTGTTGAATCTGGAAGAGTAGTTGTTATGCATGTTCAAAATAATTTCAGATTTGATCTTGTTGTTCTTGGTTGTTCATCATGTTGTTAGATTTATTGTTAAAGTTGTTTAAGAATTGTATACAATTGCTATATTTTGGTTGTTTGATTTAGAGGAATTGGTTATAACTGACAAGGTTAGAATAGTAATTTTCAATAATTACGGGAGTAATTTGGGGAGTGATTTAGGGAAGATGGGACCTTCAATTATTATAAGACAAATAGTAGGTTTGAAATTTAGGGGGACAATGTCAGGTGGGTGGGGACATCAATTATTAAAGTTAAAGAGAGCGGGGACAGCAGGACCCACATTTGACTATTTTTCTGATTGGTAATTAGAAATAGTGTAGCAGTCTTGCACTGATATATATATAACAGAAGTCTGGTATAAATTAAGAAGAGAACACAAACGAATAGAAAAAGGAACACACAGATAAAAAAAAGGGTAGAACATACACACTTGAGAGGTTTTGAACACTAAAAACAGTGAGAATTTGAAAATTAAGAGCTGTTTTAGTTGCCTGTTTTGGTGTTGATTTTTGTTACTACTGGAAAGTTTTATCTGGTTCCAAAAAGTCTGTTACTGGGAATTGCTGGTTGTTATTGCTGCACTGCTGGAATCACTGCTTATACTAATTATTTTCCTCTCCTCTTGCTGTTTAGGTACACTCCTTGAAAAACATTTACTGTTTAATTTCAGTATAAGGTGTAATATAAAAGTTGAAGTTGATTGGGATAAAACTTGTGTTATTGGTTTTTACATTTTAAGTTTTGTATCAATAATAGACTGGATATTGGCAATTGTTTAGAATTTATTTCTCTTACTAATATCTTGAAACAGTAATTTGAATTGAAATTGTAGTATGATTTGGATTGTGTGAATTTTCTCATAACTATTAGATTTATTTTGTAATATTAATAATTCACTTCAATATTGTTATTAAATAGTATAAGTATAAGCGTGTTTTTATTATCCAAGTTTTTGAGTAATTAAAAGAATTAAGTCATCTCTTTAGATAAATAAAAACTGGTTAGTTTAGTAGCTAATGTTTTAATATTGTTTTTAATAAGTTAAAATTGCAAATATGTAGCTAGCTTAATAAAATATAAATTTTAATTATTTGGCGTAAAATTTAGGCATTTAGGTCCGATTTGAATAAATAATACTATTTTTCCTTTAAATAAGTATTAGTAATTAAGGAAAATTATTGTTCCTTTAAATATTTGTAAATAGTTAATTTCATTGGTTTAAGTCAATTAAAATATGTGTTTAAATTAGTTGTAAAATAATTGATTTAATTTGTATAAATATGAATTTTCGATTTAGTATTTTTATTTTTATTTAGATTTTAGCCATGGTTATTTTAATATAGCAAGCAATATCACAATTTGAGTATGTAATCAATTAAGATTTTATCTTTTATTGTACCAAAAAAATAGTAAGTTTAATAAATAAAATTGTAGTATTTTAAGTTTGTTGAAATTTTTTGTTTATATTTTCCGTTTCATTAATATTTACCATGAATTAATTGGATATATTGCATATTTTTAGTCTCTTAATTAATTAGGATTTTTCTCTTTTAATTTGGGGATAACTAAACAGAAAAAATGTAGCCACTTTAGGATTATCCTTTTAAAAATATAAAAAAAAATGTTACGAGCCTAGCTAAATAGAAGAAATAAAATTGTGGGGCCCCTCAATAACAATGTTCACTTTTTTCTTAAAAATAACCAAACGCGGTAATTGATTTAAAATTGCATTATAGTATTGAACATGCATAAAATCAGGTATTTTTAGTCATTTACAATAATTGAAGCGACCATGCTAGAACCATGAGATCCGGGGGTGCTTAACACCTTCCCTCGGGTCAACAGAATTTCTGGTTCGCAGACTTCATTTGAAAAGTAGAAATTTCCTCGATCCGAGATTTAAATAAAATCGGTGACTTGGGGCACCTTAATTTATTCCAAGTGGCGACTCTGAAATAAATAAATAATTCCGTTTCGAATATTGTCACTTAAATTGGAAAAACTCCCTTACGCATCTACCCTTCGGGGTAGGGCACGCCAAAAGGAGGTGTGACAATCATCACTTTTTCATCAAACTTCATAAAATTTCAAACTTAGAGTTTTAGATCCAAAACACGTCAAATGATGTCCGATTTCAACCAAAATTCGCAGGAAGTGCTTAAACCACATATAAGACTTGTACCGGGTGCTGGAACCAAAATATGGGCCCTATACCAATGCTTTCTAATCCATTTTTATTTTAAATTTCCAAATAAATTTCAGAAAAATAATTTCTTTTAAAAATTCATTTCTCAAGCTCAGGACCTCGGATTTCGATTCCGAGCATATTCCCGAGTCCCATATTTTTTATGGACCCTCCGGGACTGTACAATCACGGGTCCGAGTTTGTTTACCCAAAGTATTGACCCAAGTCAGCTTTAAATCATTTTAAAGCCACATTTTGAATTTTTTTCACAGAATTTAATATATAAGCTTTTCAGCTACGTGCCCGGACTGCGTACGCAAATCGAGGCAAGTAAAAATGAGCTTTTCAAGGACTCGGAAGCACGAAATGAAAGAGAAAACAGGTGATGACCCTTTGGGTCATCACATTCTCCACCTCTAAAACAACCTTTCATCCTCGAATAGACAAAAGAAAGAAGTACCTAAGTCGGAAAATAGATGAGGATAACGGCTCCGCATATCAGATTTGGACTCCAAGGTCGATGCCTTTGGAGGCTGACCTCTCCACTCGACACGCATTGAAGGAAAACTCTTCGACCTCAACTGTCGAACCTGTCGGTCTAGAATAGCTATCATCTACTCCTTATAAGACAGATCCTTGTCCAACTGGACAGTGCTGAAATCTAATACATGAGCTGGAGCGCCGTGATACCTCCGAAGCATGGACACATGAAACACTGGATGCACGGCTGACAAGTTAGGCCGCAAGGCAAGCCTATAAGCCACCTCTCCCACACAATCGAGAATCTCAAATGGTCCAATGAACCTAGGGCTAAGCTTGCCCTTCTTCCCAAATCTCATCACGCCCTTCATAGGCGACACTCAGAGCAAGACCCGCTCACCAACCATGAAAGATACAACCCGAACCTTATTATCTGTATAACTTCTTTGCCGCGGTTGAGCCGAACGAAGCCTGTCCTGCATGATCATGACTTTATCCAAGGCCTCCTGAACTAAATCTGTACCCAATAACCAAGTCTCTTCCGGCTCAAACCATCCAAGTGGAGACCGACATCACCTACCATACAACGCCTCATATGGAGCCATCTGGATGCTAGACTGGTAGCTGTTGTTGTAGGCAAACTCTGTTAAAGGCAAAAACTGGTCACACGAGCCTCCAAAATCAATGACGTAGGCTCGGAGCATATCCTCCAAAATCTGAATAGTACGCTCAGGCTGACTGTCCACCTGAGGATGAAACGATGTGCTCAACTCAATCCGTGTGCCCAACTCTCGCTGAATTGCACCCCAGAAATGCGAGGTAAACTGTGTACCTCGCTCCGAAATGATAGACACCGGCACACCATGAAGGCGAACAATCTCCCGAATATAAATCCCAGCTAACCTCTCGGATGAATAGTGTGAGCACGCAATTTTTGCCTCACACGAATTACTCCCAAAGAATTCAAAACAAAATAATTGTTCCTTTATGTGCAATTTTATGAGTTTTGTGCTATAGTTTGCATTTATGCATGCATGTTTATTTATTTAATTAATGAAAAATACAAAATATGTCACATTTGCATTTAGGATTCATTAAAAGTAATCAAGTTTATTTTACAAAAATAGAAAATTACAAAAATATATATTTTTGCATTTTTTAGTGTTTAATATCAAAATTGTGTGATTTTTTTTTATCTTGGTATTTGATTATGTGTGATAATTATTTAGAGTTAATTAGTATTTTAGGATAATTTGGTGAAATATTAATTTAGGTTTGTATTTTATTTTTAGAGAAAATTAAAGAAAAGAAAAAATATAAAAATAGATTAGAAATAAAGAAAGAAAGGAGGAGTCAAAATTGGGCCAGTTTTAACTAAATCCTTAAGCCCAATTCTTGAAACCCATAACAATTCACCCAATACCACGCCCGACCCACCTGCCCGACCCGGACCAACCCCTAACCAAATAACCCTTTACCTCATTTTTTATTTTGATCTTCCCCAAACTCTAACCCTAGAGCCCCTGAAGCCGCCGACAACCCTTCAGCCAACGACCACCTTTCACCCATCAAGAGGCCCCCGTTTATCATCTTCTTCAACACTAGAAGAACTAGACGATCCCAGACTGCCACACACTTCGCCTCCGTTCCCTCCCAAACCCGCCGAAAAACACTCACACACAGTCCACACACACAACGCCAGCAGCCCTAACGCCATAAGACTTGCCGGAAAATGAGCACCAACATCGCTGGTTACAAACCATCCAACCGCCGTCCCTCGTCTCCACCATAGTCCGCCGGCAACCAACTTCATCACGACCACGTCCGCGACGCACCAGCCCTCTCCTCCACACCAGTAGCCACCAACAACCTCTACTATCGACAATACCACGCCCCGCCGAGCTCCACCTCTGTTCCGCCGGAAATCCATAAACAACGGCAGCCGCATTTCCTCCAATATAAGGCTTGTGTATTCACTTCTTCTCTAATCAAATTCGAACTCATTTAACTGGCTCGTTATTCATTGGCTTAATAGGTTTGTTTCCGTATCATTTTTTTATTTCGAATTTGCTTCGGATGGATCGAATTTGAGAGTAGTTATTTTATGTTTAACTTCCTCTTGATTCTAGCTTACGTTGTGTGTCGATTGCTTGTTCATCAAATTATTCTGTTGAAATCTCTTAAATTTTAAAAGAGCATAAACTATTTGATATGTCATGTTGTTTGGAATAGTGTATTTTGATTTTCCTCGAGAATTGTTCGGTTAACAAAAGCTTATTTGAATGTTCGCTTTCTATGCATCGAGTGCCTCTAGCTGTTTATGGTGTTGACGTATCTCTTGGGTTAAAACTTTTCTCGAGTTGCAAGGAACGATTTGTTCAAACTTTAGGATTGTTTGAATAAATCTAATTTTGCGCTACGTATTCGAATGGTTTTTCTGTTTGGTTCTCTGATTGTTCATTTGTGAAGTATTATTTTTGATTTTGTTTCAATAATGAAACTTCTTGGTTCAGAAATTGATACCATTTGTTTCTGTTGATTCTTTTTGGTGAATCTGTTGGATAGGTTTGATGGTTAAGAATGTGTGTTAGTTGTCTGTTTCAATTATTCACTGAAATGTATGTGTTTAAGGCATTTTGTCTAATGCTTTGGTAACTCTAGGGTTAAACTAACTTGTTGATTAAATTGGATGTGCCGGTTAATGTGATTGTTATTTGAAAGGGTGAAATTAGGTAGCCTAGCCTAATAATATAAATCTTAAGAAAAAGGGGCTGCTAGTTAACTAAAGGCTGCTATTAGGTAAGTGGAAACAAGAGTCACCCTTAGTTTAATATTAAAAATGTGCATTGCACATGGAAAGGTTAGTGGAATCTGTAGGGACAATGTCACGACCCAAATCCGGTCATGATGGCGCCCAACAATCAAGCTAGGCCAGCCAGACCAACAATTACTGATCACATCGAATACCTGTCCCAAATGGACATCCCAAGAAGAATAGATGAGTTTAAGGACTCCAATAATAATAATAATAAACAAAATACGGAAAAGTGCGAAAATAACTGACACTCCCAAAGACCTGGAGTCACAAGTCTAGAGCCTCTAATAAAACCCAACAAGAATAGAGAATACTGTAGAGAAATACTCAAGTCTGAATACAAAATAACAACTGGAAAGAGGAGGAGTAGCTAGGTTCTGCGAACGTCGGCAACTACCTTAGCAACTCGGTATGACTCTGAAACCGCTGGAAATGCCTGTCTACTGCTCTTGAGTACCTGAGTCTGCACACAAAAGGTGCAGGGAGTAGGGGTGAGTACTAAATATATAAAAGCAGCTGAAAGTAGAAAATTCACAAAATACCACAATATGATGCTACATTATAGTCCGAATCTCCTACGAACTAGCATCAACAGTACAATACAGCTACCACAGAGTAATTTAATAAATAAAGATGCAATGCAATGCTCATAACCGCTACGGCGTGTAGCCCGATCCATTTAATGTCGACGACGCTCACTGGGGTTGTGTACAGACTCCGGAGGGGCTCCTACAGCCCAAGCACAATACTGCTGCGGCGTGCAGCCCGATCCTCAAATCATAATAACCGCTGCGACGTGCAGCCCGATCCATCCTCAGTCCACAATAATCAGATAAGTCACAAAGAGTTCATTTTTCTTAATTCCAGTTTCCAGTTCATAATTTATGAAAAATAGTTTAACTTTATTAAATTTGTAAAAGCCGGTGACTTAGCATATCAATAATGTGATTTCAATTTCCAGAACTGAGATCAGTGATAAAGCAAATATAGCTATCACATAAATATTGTCCTCTAAGGACGCTACAGGTCGGCACAAGGCCCCAAACAAGGCTTACCGCCCACAAATATATCAAATACGGTGTATTTCCAACACTAATAACATATTATTCATTTTCGGGATGGACCAAGTCTCAATCCCCGGTCACAATCAATCCCGCACCTGCCACGGTGTGCGAGCCACGCCCTAGCAGCGTCACAATGTGCTAAGCCGGGGTTTCGAACCCTCAGGCTACCATATACACAAACTACTCACCTCTAGCCGGTCGTAGACTCGTCCGCGATGCCTTTTCATTTGAATTTAGCTCCCTCGTGTGTAGAATCTAGTCAAACCACAATAATTATATCAAATACGGATCAAAGAATCATAACCCATTTCAATTTATATGAAATTCGCATAAATACACTAAGTTGGTAAAATCCGACCCCGGGCCCACTGCTCGGAAAATTCCAAAATTAGTACCAACGCGATCCTCGTCTCGCCACGAGTCCGTGCATATAAAATTATCGAAATCGGAGTTCAAATGGCCTTCCAAAACTCAAAATCCCGTTTTCAATACCTAGGCCACAATTCTTCAAAATTCTACCCAAATTCATGAAGATTGATGTTAATCCTACCATAGAATTATGTTTTTAAGTCAAGAATCTTACCTCCGATGAATACCCGATGATTTCTCAGTGATTTCCTCGTGTTTTCTTCTCTCTAGGGCTCAAAATTGGGTTTTGGGTGAATGAACCCGCGAGCCCTCTGTTCCGTGATTTAATTCACTGCCGGAACAATTTGCTCTATGCATTCGTGTTGGTCTTCACGCGTTCGTGATGCTCAGCTCCAGTTTACCCTTCACGAACGCGACGCTACACCACGCGTTCGCGATGTACAATCTCCCAGCCGCCGGGTTCTTCTTCTACGCGAACGCGTATACTCCCACGCGAATGCGAACCTCTCCCTTTTCCTCTTACGCGAACGCGACCCCAGGAACGCGATCACGAAGCTCAAGACTCCTGGCCTACGCGAACGCGACACCCCTGACCGCGAACACGATGCTTTGATCTGCCTGGCCTTCGCGAACGCGGCCCATGCCATGCGAACGCGAAGGCTTAAATGCCTAGGCAGTAACCTGCAATTCTCTGCAGATTTTGCCAAGTTCAAATTGCCCGGTTGATGGTCCGAAATCATCCCGAGGCCCCCGGGACCCCAACGAAAACCACCAACATACTCCAAAATATGATACGGACTTGTTCCAATCACAAAAACATCATCCTAAACATCAAAATCACCATTTACACACGGATTCAAACCTAATTTTCTTCAAAACTTCTGAAACTAACATTCAATCCAAAAACCAATCAAACGATGTCCGAATGACCTGAAAATTTGTAGACATATCCAAAATCACATAACGGAGCTACAGAAATTGTCGGAATTCCATTCCGACCCCCGGATCATAATCTCACCTACCATCCGATTTTCGCCAAAATTCAACCTTCGCCAATTCAAGCCTAAAACTACACCGGACCTCCGAATTCAATTCCGATTACTCTTCTAAGTCATAAATGATCCCCCGAAACTAGTCGAATCATCGGAATCCGGTTTCGAGCATTCTAAATAGTCAACTCTAGGTTGACTTCCCATATTCAAGCTTCCTTCAAACATGCTATTTGCTTCATTTTCAACCCGAATCACTCCTAACTAACCCGATATATTCTAATACTAATTTAAAAGCATAAGATATTTAAATGCAATGTAACGGAGTGGTAATTCCCATAACGACGGGCTGGGTCGTTACAGACAACATGGCTTCCACTGCATTTTTTTGAACTTTAGAGTTTTTATATAAAACCTATGTTTAAATAAATGTTTGAGTGGAAAATCATAGGTTAAGTGGGCTGGACAACATTTTTATTAATTAAAAAAGGGTTTGCTTAGTTTGGATTTTAAGGTTATAAATAGAGACACAGACTTTCATATAGAAGGGACAGATTTTAAGAGCTTTGAAGATACATACACTGATTTTTAGAGAGAGAAAAATAGAGAGTTTGTTTTTTTTATACTACTAGAAATCAGAAAGAGTGAAGTTCTTTAGAGTTGTTCTTGTTTGAATGTTTAAAGAACAAAAAATCAGAAAACAAAACACACCGTTTCATTGCATCTCTTGGTCTAGTCTGTTTGTTTGGTATCTTTGTTGGTATTTCTGATTTAATTCCACTAGATTTCTAGACTGTTTGTTTTGATATGGTTTATTGTTGTACTGGCCGCTGGAAACTGGTTATATATTGATGTGTTAACTGCTGTGGATTATTGTGCTATTGCCGCTACACTGTTGCTGACCTTCCTATTTTCTTATTCCTCATTGCATTCTTTCCAGGTACCTCTTCCGCTTTTCTTTGAAACTGGGAAGGATTATGTGAATCTGATCTGAAGAATAAATGAAGAAGTTCTATTTGAATGGCTATTCGAGTTCCTGTCATCTCTTTTTAGTTTAAAGTGTCCAGTAGTCGTGTTCATTTAGAATTTGTATGGTTTGCCTAATTGAAATGCTAAAGTTAAGTTGTTTGAATTTTTTTATTGAGTCTTAATATAAATCAATTCTGGCCTATAATTGGGGTTTCATGGACTGTTATTTGATAAGCTGTGGTTACATGAGTTTAATAGAATAATAGATTTCTCATAAAATTGTTAGCGGTTCCATATTGTATAAATTCATCAGTTAGACTGTTTAGAATATAATTAACAGTACATAAGGCAATTTTATCTTTTCGGACAGCATCCTATTAGCAAAGCGCCATTTTCTCCCCGTTTTGTTTCATTCAAAGTCTTTTCATTTCCACCCCTTTTTCACTCCTCTTGACCGCAAAAAAAAATTCTTAGAATCTGAAAAACAAGAAAGACCCTTTTGGTTCATTCTTCTTGTTCTCTTAATTCCTCTTTTCTTTCAGCCAAAAATCCATATTTTTTGTTCCTTTAGTATATATATATTCCATATAACAGTCTTTGTGTAACGACCCGGCCCGTCGTTACGGTAATTTCCACCCCGTTACCTTACATTTACATATATTATGCTTTTAAAATAGTATTAGAGTATATCGGGTGAGTTAGGAGTGATTTGGATTGAAAATGAAACAAATAGCATGTTTGAAGAAAGCTTGAATATGAAAAGTCAACCAAGAGTTGACTATTGAGTTAGAGTGCTCGGAACCGGATTCGGATGATTCGACTAGTTCCGGGGGATCATTTATGACTTAGGAGAGCAATCGGAATTGAATTCGGAGGTCCGGTGTAGTTTTAGGCTTGAATTGGCGAAGAGTGATTTTTGGCGAAAACCGGATGGTAGGTGATATTTTGATCCGGGGGTCGGAATGGGATTCCGACAATTTCGTAGCTTCGTTATGTGATTTTGGATATGTCCGCAAATTTTCAGGTCATTCGGACATCGTTTGATCGGGTTTTGGATTGAATGTTAGTTTTGAAAGTTTTGAAGAAACTTAGGCTTGAATCCGTGAGTAAATGGAGATTTTGATGTTTAGTAGGGTGTTTTTATGATTAGAACAAGTTCGTATCGTGTTTTGGAATATGTTGGTGAGTTTCGTTGGGGTCCCGGGGGTCTCGGGATGAATCCGGGGGTCCAAACGGACCATTTTTGGAAGTAAAGAGAAAAGCTGGCTGCTGTCATAAACGCAGCAGACATTTGCTCTCCGCGATCGCGGGGAGGGGGATGCGATCGCGTAGAGCTGGGGCTAGGGCATCGCGATCGCAGGGTAACCAGTCGCGATCGCGTAGAATTAAACGGGTGTACATCGCGATCGCATGCTTATCTACGCGATCGCGTAGAAGAAGAAATGGGTCCAAGGGAAATGTGCTACGCGATCGCAGGGATGAAGGACGCGATCGCGTGAGGCAGGGTAATTGTGCATCGCGATCGCGTGAAGGAAGTCGCGATCGCGTGAGGCCGAGATTTTGAGCATCGCGATCGCGTGATGAAGATCGCGATCGCGTAGAAGAAATAGTTCTGGCAGTGAATTTAATCCAGAAACAGAAGGTTACGGGTTCATTAACCCAAAACACACATTTGAGCCCTAGAGAGAAGAAAACTCGAGGAAATCACTGAGAAGTCATCGGGTATTCGTCGGAGGTAAGATTCTTGACTCAAAAACATCAATTTATGGTAGTATTAACATCAATCTTCATGAAATTGGGTTGAAATCTTGAAGAAATGTGGCCTAAGTATTAAAAACGGGATTTTTGGATTTGGAAGGCCATTTGAACTCCGATTTCGATAAATTTTATATGCACGGACTCGTGGCGAGATAAGGATCGCGTTGGTGCTAATTTCGGAATTTTCCGAGTAGTGGGGCCCGGGGTCGGGTTTTACCAACTTAGTGTAATTATGCGAATTTCATATAAATTGAAGTGGGTTATGATTCTTTGACCCGTAATTGATATAATTATTGTATTTGATCCAGATTCTACGCGTGCGGAGCTTGATTCTCGTGGCAAGGGCATTGCGGAGTAGTCGTCGCGCCGTATTGAGGTGAGTAATAGATGTGGGTGATGACCGGCGGGTTCGAAACCCCGGTATACCACTTTGTGACGCTGTATAGCGGCGAGACACACACACTCTTGAGAGTGCGGGGTCGATCATGAACTGGAGACAATAGATTAGTCCAACCTGTTGATATTGTATTATTGGCTATTCTAGAGCCGTCGAACCTCCTCCTCGGATGGTTGCATATATATATATATATTGTAATGATGGCCACTCTTGAGCCGAGGAACCCCTTCTTGGGCGGTTGATTATACATGTGGGCCGTGAGCCAGTTATTGGATCCCGCGAGGATCGTTATCATTGTCTTATCATATAGACATGCTAGTTTACTACTAGTCCGCAGCTATTTCTGTTATTAAGCTAATTCCAATCTCTGGAACTTGATATTACTGTTTTTCCAACTGAAAAATGATAAAAGAGTTTTCAAAAACTACTTTTGAGCTTGCGAGGCTGTATCTGCATATTAGCTGAGTAGTAGTGGATCGGGCTGCGCGCCGCAGCGAGATATATGTTGGATCGGACTGCACGCCGCAGGAATATCTCTATGAGATGTGCTTGGGCTGTAGGAGCCCCTCCGGAGTCCGAACCCCCACAGTGAGCACGGGTACCCAAAATTGGAGTCGGGCTACGCGCCGTAGCGGTCATATCATGCATTGCATTGCATTTAGCTACATCTGCTAGTTGTTATGCTATTTATTGGTAATTGTTGGTACGTACAGTGAATATTGATTCTGTGACAGGGTAGCTGATTATAGCTTTACATAGTGCTTTATCGTGGAATTCTTATCTGCGCTGTCTTACCCTTGTTTATTACCACCGAGTCTGGCAGTACTCATTTTACTCCCTGCACCTTGTGTGCAGATCCAGGTACCTCCCAGCAGTGATCCAGTAGCTGTGTGAGGCGACATCTGTGGGATATACGAGGTAGCTGCAGAGTCCGCAGGACCCGATATTCCTTCCTATTGTCTTTTGATTTTGTATTGACATTTCTTTCCGCACTTGGTATCTTGTAAACCTTTATACACTCATGTTCGGTAGAGGCTCATGACTCTTGACCCTTGGTCTATGGGAGTTGATGTATTATGGGACTTGGTTCCCCGTTTTCGTTATATGTATCGCTGTTATTTCGTGAATTAATATGCTTAAATGGGCTAAAGAGAGCTTCTAAGCTCCGTGGTTGATATGGATTGGTCAGGCTGGCTTAGCAATGTGTTGGGCGCCATCACAACTGGATTTGGGGTCGTGACAAGTTGGTATCAGAGCCTAGGTTTACTAGGCCTCATGAGTCTTGAGCCGGATAGTAGAGTCTTGTGGATCGGTACGGGGACGCCTGTACTTATCCTCGGGAGGCTGCGAACCTTTAGGAAAACTTCACTTTTCTTGAACTCTGTCATCTTGTTGTTCCGAGAACTGAACTTCTATATTCTATTCTCTCGCAGATGGCGAGAACGCGAGCATCGGGACGAGGTGGACGACCTCCATTGCCACCTGTTAGAGGCCGTGGGCGCGGTCGTGCTAGAGGTAGAGGTAGGGCGGCCGAGGCGGTGCTAGTTGACCCGCCCTGTTGTACCGGTTCGAGAGCGACCCCGGTGGTTGATGTTCCGGCGAGTCCCGATTCGGGGCCGGACTATATCTATTGCTATCCCCGGTCTTCGGGAGACTCTTGCTCGGATATTATCGGTGTGTTCCGGTTTGGCTCGGGTAGTTTCGGCTACCGCTACGGTAGCGACATCTCGGTCGGGGGTGGTCGGCGAGACCACTGCAGCTCGCACACTTGATCCGGTTGTTCGGGGACTTCGGACGCCCGAGGCTGTCCCCGCTCAGGTGGTTGCACCGGTTATTCCTCCAGTTGCACCGGCTCCAGCTCCAGAGCATATGGTTGAGGTTATGCCCGAAGACGAGCAGCGTCGTCTTGAGAGATTTGGTAGACTTCAGCCCACCCCATTTCAGTGGCGTTGAGGGCGAGGATGCCCGGGGTTTCTTGGATAAGTGTCAGAAGATGCTGCGTACGGCTGGTATTCTTGAGTCCGGCGGAGTTTCATTTACTACATTTTAGTTCACTGGTCCCGCATTTGATTGGTGGGAGGAGTTTGAGAGGCGTAGGCCTGCAAGAGCAGCACCTCTCACATGGCAGCAGTTCTCTACTCTCTTTCTAGAGAAATATGTACCTCGGTCTCGTCGCGAGGAGCTACGTCGCCGGTTCGAGTGGTTGATTCAGGGCGACATGTCTGTGACTCAGTATGAGCTTAGATTCACTCGGTTGGCTAGGCATGCCACATGGATGATCCCCACTGATAGGGAGAGGATCAGGAGGTTCATTGATGGCCTCAACTACTCTATCCGTATTCTTATGACCGGCGAGCGAGTTCTGTCATCATCGTTTGAGCAGGTAGCCGATATGGCACGCTCCGTTGAGGCGGATCGTCGCCGAGAGAGAGAGGAGCGGGAGGCCGAGAGGCCTCGTGGTTCTGGCGGTTTTAGTGGTGCTCCATCTAGAGGGCATTCCCAGCGGAGAGCAAAGGTCGCTCATCTAGACCTTCTTATTCGGGCCGCCCAGAGCGAGAGCGGAGGTTCGCATGGTCGTGGTCGACAGGGATTTCAGCGAGGGTTCTTCTGCGGCGAGGGGTTCCCTTCAGTACCCTTCTCCGGCACCGGGTGCATGTTATGAGTGTGGTGAGTTTGGCCACGTGAGGAGACATTGCCCTCGACTACGTAGGGGCAGGACTCAGGCAGAGGGATCAGCCCTCCTCTTCGGCACCATCTCGGTCTAGTAGAGGTGGAGGTCGGTCTTCTCGTGGACGCCCGGGGCGAGGAGAGATCCGGTGGAGGCCGAGCACGGTTCTATGCACTTCACGACAAGCGTGATGCGGTTGCCTCCGATGCCGTGATTACGGGTATCATTTCTGTCTGTCACGGAGATGCCTCTGTTCTATTTGATCCGGGATCCACATATTCTTACGTGTCCTCTTATTTTGCACATCATTTGGGTGCGACTCGTGGTAGTCTTGATTTACCTGTTCATGTATCCACCCCCGTGGGTGATACGATTGTTGTGGATCATGTCTATAGATCCTGTGTTATATCTATCGGGGGTCTGGAGACCCAGGCAGATTTGTTATTGTTGGGCATGGTGGACTTTGATGTTATATTGGGTATGGACTGGTTGTCTCCGTACCATGCTATATTGGACTGTCATGCTAAGACAAGTTATGTTGGCCATTCCTGGTATTTCTCATATTGAGTGGCGGGGTTCGACTGATTTTGTCCCTAGCCGTGTCATTTCGTTCTTAAAATCTCAGAAGATGGTTGAAAAAGGGTGTTTATCGTACTTAGCTTTTGTGAGAGATGTGAGAGTTGAGTCTCCTAGCATTGATTCTGTACCTGTGGTGAGGGACTTCCTAGATGTATTCCCCTCAGACCTGCCGGGCATGCCGCCGGACAGGGATATTGATTTTGGCATTGACTTGGTGCCGGGCACTCGGCCTATATCCATTCCTCCTTATCGGATGGCACCAGCTGAGTTGAAAGAACTGAAAGAGCAACTTCAGGAGCTTCTGGATAAGGGTTTCATCCGCCCTAGTGTGTCTCCGTGGGGTGCGCCGGTATTATTTGTTAAAAAGAAAGATGGTTCCATGCGGATGTGTATTGATTATATGCAATTGAACGAAGTGACAGTGAAGAACAAGTACCCTCTACCGCGCATAGATGATTTGTTTGATCAGTTACAGGGTGCGAGGGTGTTTTCTGAGATCGATCTTCGTTCAGGCTATCATCAGCTGAAGATTAGAGACTCGGATATTATGAAGACGGCATTCAGGACCCGATATGGTCATTATGAGTTCCTTGTGATGTCGTTTGGGTTGACCAACGCCCCAGCAGCATTTATGCATCCGATGAACAGTGTGTTCAGGCCTTATTTGGATTCATTTGTGATTGTGTTCATTGATGACATTCTAGTCTACTCCCGTAGTCAGGAGGAGCATGCTCAGCATTTGAGTACTGTGTTGCAGAGATTGAGGGAGGAGAAGCTATATGCTAAATTCTCCAAGTGTGAGTTTTGGCTCGAGTCCGTGGCATTTATGGGACATGTGGTGTCTCGTGATGGTATTCAGGTTGATCAGAAAAAGATAGAGGCGGTGCAGAGTTGGCCTAGACCGTCCTCAGCTACAGAGATCGGGAGTTTTCTTGGTTTGGCGGGATATTATCGCCGGTTTGTTCAGGGATTTTCATCCATTGCTTCTTCATTGACTAAATTGACCCGGAAGGGTGCACCATTCGTGTGGTCGGATGAGTGCGAGGAGAGCTTTCAGAAGCTCAAGACAGCTTTGACCACAGCTCCAGTGTTAGTATTGCCATCAGCCTTCGGGTTCATATACCGTTTATTGTGATGCCTCGAGAGTGGGGATAGGTTGTGTGTTGATGCAGGAAGGAAAGGTAATTGCTTATGCTTCTCGGCAGTTGAAGCCGCATGAGAAGAACTATCCTGTTCATGACTTGGAGCTAGCCGCCATTGTTCATGCCTTGAAGATTTGGAGGCACTTTTTGTACGGTGTGTCTTGTGAGGCGTATACCGACCATCGTAGTCTCCAACACTTGTTCAAACAGAAAGACCTTAATTTGAGACAGCGGAGGTGGCTTGAGTTGCTTAAGGATTATGACATCACTATATTATATCATCCGGGGAAGGCCAATGTGGTGGCCGATGCTTTGAGCCGGAAGGCGGTCAGTATGGGGAGCTTGGCATATATTCCAGCCTGAGGAGAGGCCATTTGCTTATGATGTTCAAGTGCTAGCCAATCGGCTAGTGAGGTTAGATATTTCGGAGCCCGGCAGGGTATTGGCTTGTGTTGTATCTCGGTCATCTCTATATGATCGTATTCGTGAGCGCCAGTATGATGATCCACATTTGGCTGTCCTGAGGAACAGAGTTCAGCATGATGATGCTAGATATGTCACCATTGATAGTGACGGCGTATTGAGGATGCAGGGCCGGATATGTGTGCCCAATGTTGATGGCCTTCGTGAGTTGATTCTGGAGGAGGCCCATAGCTCGCGGTATTCTATCCATCCAGGAGCCGCGAAGATGTATCAAGATTTGAAACAAGACTATTGGTGGAGAAAGATGAAAATGGACATTGTCAGACATGTAGCACGGTGCCTCAACTGTCAGCAGGTTAAGTACGAGCACCAGAGGCCCGGTGGTGTATTTCAGCGCATTGTTATTCCCGAGTGGAAATGGGAGAGAGTCACTATGGATTTTGTTACCGGACTCCCTCGGACGGCGAGGAAGTTTGATTCAGTTTGGGTGGTGGTGGATAGGTTGACTAAGTCAGCTCACTTCATCCCAGTGTGTACTACTTATTCCTCAGAGCGGTTGGCAGAGATATTCATCCGTGAGATAGTGAGATTGCATGGAGTTCCTATTTCCATTATATCAGACAGAGGTACCCAGTTCACATCTCAGTTCTGGAGGACATTTCAGCGAGAGTTGGGTTCACAGGTAGAGTTGAGTACAGCATTTCATCCACAGACGGATGGGCAATCTGAGCGTACTATTCAGATATTGGAGGACATGTTGCGTGCTTGTGTCATTGATTTTGGTGGTTCATGGGCTGATTATTTGCCTTTGGCGGAGTTTGCTTACAATAATAGCTATCGGTCCAGCATTCAGATGGCACCGTATGAAGCTTTATATGGGAGGCGGTGTAGATCTCCAGTTGGTTGGTTCGAGCCCGGCGAGGCTAGGTTGTTAGGGACAGAGTTAGTCCAAGATGCCTTAGACAAGGTGAAAGTGATTCAGGAGAGACTACGCACAGCTCAGTCGCGTCAGAAGAGTTATGCAGACCGGAAGGTCCGAGATGTGTCTTATTCAGTAGGTGAGAAGGTGTTGCTGAAAGTTTCGCCTATGAAGGGTGTTATGAGGTTTGGAAAGAAAGGGAAGTTGAGCCCAAGGTTTATTGGACCTTTTGAGGTGCTTAGGAAAGTTGGGGAGGTGGCTTATATGCTTGCTTTGCCACCCGGTTTGTCGGGAGTTCACCCGGTGTTCCATGTATCTATGCTCCGGAAGTATGTCGGAGACCCGTCTCATGTGTTGGACTTCAGCACGATACAGCTAGATGAGGATTTGACTTATGATGTGGAACCGGTAGCCATTTTGGGTCGACGGGTTCGTAAACTGAGATCTAAGGACATAGCTTCAGTAAAAGTGCAGTGGGAGAGGTCTTCCCGTGGAGGAAGCAACTTGGGAGACCGAGCAGGAGATGCGAAGTAGATATCCACACTTGTTTGATACTCCAGGTATGTTTCTTAACCCGCTCGCGGACGAGCGTTTGTTTAAGTTGGGGAGAATGTAACGACCCGGCCCGTCGTTACGGTAATTTCCACCCCGTTACCTTACATTTACATATATTATGCTTTTAAAACAGTATTAGAGTATATCGGGTGAGTTAGGAGTGATTTGGATTGAAAATGAAACAAATAGCATGTTTGAAGAAAGCTTGAATATGAAAAGTCAACCAAGAGTTGACTATTGAGTTAGAGTGCTCGGAACCGGATTCCGATGATTCGACTAGTTTCGGGGGATCATTTATGACTTAGGAGAGCAATCGGAATTGAATTCGGAGGTCCGGTGTAGTTTTAGGCTTGAATTGGCGAAGAGTGATTTTTGGCGAAAACCGGATGGTAGGTGATATTTTGATCCGGGGGTCGGAATGGGATTCCGACAATTTCTGTAGCTTCGTTATGTGATTTTGGATATGTCCGCAAATTTTCAGGTCATTCGGACATCGTTTGATCGGGTTTTGGATTGAATGTTAGTTTTGAAAGTTTTGAAGAAACTTAGGCTTGAATCCGTGAGTAAATGGAGATTTTGATGTTTAGTAGGGTGTTTTTATGATTGGAACAAGTTCGTATCGTGTTTTGGAATATGTTGGTGAGTTTCGTTGGGGTCCCGGGGGTCTCGGGATGAATCCGGGGGTCCAAACGGACCATTTTTGGAAGAAAAGAGAAAAGCTGGTTGCTGTCATAAACGCAGCAGACATTTGCTCTCCGCGATCGCGGGGAGGGGGATGCGATCGCGTAGAGCCGGGGGCTAGGGCATCGCGATCGCAGGGTAACCAGTCGCGATCGCGTAGAATTAAACGGGTGTACATCGCGATCGCATGCTTATCTACGCGATCGCGTAGAAGAAGAAATGGGTCCAAGGGAAATGTGCTACGCGATCGCAGGGATGAAGGACGCGATCGCGTGAAGCAGGGTAATTGTGCATCGCGATCGCGTGAAGGAAGTCACGATCGCGTGAGGCCGAGATTTTGAGCATCGAGATCGCGTGATGAAGATCGCGATCGCGTAGAAGAAATAGTTCTGGCAGTGAATTTAATCCAGAAACAGAGGGTTACGGGTTCATTAACCCAAAACACACATTTGAGCCCTAGAGAGAAGAAAACTCGAGGAAATCACCTGAGAAGTCATCGGGTATTCGTCGGAGGTAAGATTCTTGACTCAAAAACATCAATTTATGGTAGTATTAACATCAATCTACATGAAATTGGGTTGAAATCTTGAAGAAATGCGGCCTAAGTATTAAAAATGGGATTTTTGGATTTCGAAGGCCATTTGAACTCCGATTTCGATAAATTTTATATGCACGGACTCGTGGCGAGATAAGGATCGCGTTGGTGCTAATTTCGGAATTTTCCGAGTAGTGGGGCCCGGGGTCGGGTTTTACCAACTTAGTGTAATTATGCGAATTTCATATAAATTGAAGTGGGTTATGATTCTTTGACCCGTAATTGATATAATTATTGTATTTGATCGGATTCTACGCGTGCGGAGCTTGATTCTCGTGGCAAGGGCATTGCGGAGTAGTCGTCGCGCCGTATTGAGGTGAGTAATAGATGTGGGTGATGACCAGCGGGTTCGAAACCCCGGTATACCACTTTGTGACGCTGTATAGCGGCGAGACACGCACACTCGTGAGAGTGCGGGGTCGATCATGAACTGGAGACTATATATTAGTCCGACCTGTTGATACTGTATTATTGGCTATTCTAGAGCCGTCGAACCTCCTTCTCGGATGGTCGCATATATATATATATATATATTGTAATGATGGCCACTCTTGAGCCGAGGAACCCCCTTCTTGGGCGGTTGATTATACATGTGGGCCGTGAGCCGGTTATTGGATCCCGCGAGGATCGTTATCATTGTCTTATCATATAGACATGCTAGTTTACTACTAGTCCGCAGCTATTTTTGTTATCATGCCAATTCCAATCTCTGGAACTTGACATTACTGTTTTCCAACTGAAAAATGATAAAAGAGTTTTCAAAAACTACTTTTGAGCCTGCGAGGCTGTATCTGCATATTAGCCGACTAGTAGTGGATCGGGCTGCGCGCCGCAGCAGGATATATGTTGGATCGGACTGCACGCCACAGGAATATCTCTATGAGATGTGCTTGGGCTGTAGGAGCCCCTCCGGAGTCTGAACCCCACAGTGAGCACGGGTACCCAAAATTGGAGTCGGGCTACACGCCGTAGCGGTCATATCATGCATTGCATTGCATTTAGCTACATCTGCTAGCTGTTATGCTATTTATTGGTAATTGTTGGTACAGGTACAGTGAATATTGATTCTGTGACAGGGTAGCTGATTATAGCTTTACATAGTGCTTTATTGCGGATTTCTTATCTGCGCTGTCTTACCCTTGTTTATTACCACTGAGTCTGGCAGTACTCATTTTACTCCCTGCACCTTGTGTGCGGATCCAGGTACCTCTCAGCAGTGATCCAGTAGCTGTGCGAGGCGACATCTGTGGGATATACGAGGTAGCTGCAGAGTCCGGAGGACCCGATATTCCTTCCTACTGTCTTTTGATTTTGTATTGACATTTCTTTCCGCACTTGGTATCTTGTAAACCTTTATACACTCATGTTCAGTAGAGGCTCATGACTCTTGACCCTTGGTCTATGGGAGTTAATGTATTATGGGACTTGGTTCCCCGTTTTCGTTATATATATCGCTGTTATTTCTTGAATTAATTTGCTTAAATGGGTTAAAGAGAGCTTCTAGCTCCGTGGTTGATATGGATTGGTCAGGCTGGCTTAGCAATGTGCTGGGCGCCATCACGACCGGATTTGGGGTCGTGACACTTTGTTTCCAAGAATTTGAAGAGTTAACTTTGTTCCCCCAAATTATTTACATAGTTAGCATCTTTTTACTTATTTTGAGTAGTGGGTTTTTGTTAAAACATGGGATTTTTAAAGAAGCAGCAAGTGGAAGGAAGTAAAGAAGAGAGCAAAAGGTGGGTAATTGCTGGAATTACAATTGTAGCAAGCCTTTGGGACCGCTTAAAATACGATTGTGGTCGCGTATACGTTCGCGTAATATGACCGTGATCCTACATTAATTTGGAGTATGCGTTAGCGTAACTTCGACCAATCTTCCTTAATAGTAAAATTGGTTATTTTTCTTAATTATTTTAATTCATCAAATCACATATGGTCTTTGTATAAATTTTTTATGGGTTAAACTAATACTTTCTAGGATATACTTTAGGATTGTTTAAAATATGATTGTGGTTGCGTATACGTTCGCGAAACATGATCACAAATCTAAAAATCAATTTGAAGTATGCATTCGCAACTTTAGTCAATCTCTCCTTAATACTAAAATGGGTTATGAGCTGTTAATTAATTTTAGAAGTTTGAGGTGTGCCATTCACTATTAAATCACATATGGTCTTCGTGTAAATTTCACAACCTAGATGTAAAAAAGAATAATATTTCATACAAAAATCCTTCAGGACCGTCTGGAAATATTATCTTAATTAGGTATATGTTCATGTAACATGATTACGATTTTTAAAAAATTGGAGTATGCGTTAGCGTAAATTTGGCCAAACTATTTCTTAATAAATAAACAAAATGATATTAATTGTGGACACGTTCGCGTGGCATAATTTGACGCGTCAAAAAGAATGAGTTTACGTTCGCGTAATTCAATTCTTTAAATGCGAGTAATTCAAGTAATTAAAAGCGGTAAAAAGATAAATGCACATAAATTTTAAAATCAGTAATTCAATATTTTTAATAAGCCAAGTATGATCAAAGCGACCGTGCTAGAACCACAAAACTCGGGAATGCCTAACACCTTCTCCCAGGTTAATAGAGTTCCTTATCCGGATTTCTGGTACGCAGACCATTAAATAGAGTAATTCTTTCCTTGATTCGGGATTCGACCGGTGACTTGGGACACCATAAATCTCCCAAGTGGCGACTCTGAATTAATTAAATAAATCTCGTTTCGATTGTCCTTTAATTGAAAAAACTCCACTTGCACCCTCGCAGGATGCGGGTAGCGCCAAAAGGAGGTGTGACAGCTCGGACGACTCTGCTGGGGACAATGCAAACCTAGAACTGCTGGTTCAAGATTTAAGAATTCGAGCTTAGAATTATCGTTGTATTTGGCTTTATTTATTATTATCTGATTTTATTATATGATTGAGCTTAAATGTGCAAAATGATATTTTTATCGCTTTGATATTTTTTGAACTGTATATATATAAACTGTGCCAAACCCTACTTCTTTCCGAGTCTTCTAAAAAATGGTGCATACGTTCGCGTAGCCCGCCTTTTGATAAATTATTCCAAATAGAGTGAGTGTTGGGCAAGTGACAAGGCCGGGTAGACTTTAATGCTCCCGTTACGTCACTTGGGTAAGCCAGGTCTAGAACAATAAACCCAGGTTTTAAACCTAGAATAACAAAGCCTCATGCCGGATCCCTAGTAGGAACGTTTGTTTGAATCATGTTGCATTTGACTCAGGGGACTCAACACAGGGGTTAGGCCCGTCTAGGACAGGCAACCTGAAATGAAAAGACCATCCTATTACATCCTATTTGTTTTATGCATTTATTTGCTTCAGACTTGCATGCTGACCGGGTTTTTAATATTGAGAAAAAAAGAGGAAAATTTGTTAGTTTGAATATTGTTTGTTTTGTTATTAAAAAGAAAAAAAAACATTTTTTAAAATTTTAAAAAAAGGGTGATTATTTCTTAAAATAAAATAAAAAGGTTTAGTTTTTTAATAAAATAAAAAATAGTCCGTTTCATTTACAAATGTAGCTTATTTTATTTAACCGAACTACGCTGGTTTGATTCTCATCATATGTGATATACGTAGGCAACCCTCATCGGGTCCAACCTCACCTTTTGCAAAAATAGCCAAAAAAAACAAACAAAAATATCGAAATTTTAATTCTTGTCATAAATAAGTTGGGTGGTGCCGCCTTTGTCGAATATAGCCAATTGTTCCCAAAAGGGACACCGGAAGGCTAACTTTGCATGAACGGCCACATTTGGTCATAATTTTTTAGAGTTTTTGGGTGATTGACCCACACAGCCTTAAAATCTTCATCTCCGTAGCACTGAAAGGCCGTGTTTGCAAAACCAGGTCTTTTCTTTTTAATTACAATTTTTTTTATAAAAAAAGCGTCAGTTTATTTGCGAATGCTGTGTGGATTTTTGTTCAGAATAAGCCAAGCCAACTTCGGTGGTAGTTTAAACCGTTTTTGCCGAGATAGCCTTAGAGTATCTTTCAGTTGTCGAAAGGCTATTTTCTTAGAAAAATGGATAAGTTTGTGAAGTGTCACAAAATAATCTTTCCCGGCCTCAAAAATGTGAAATTGAGAAGGGGCCACGTTTGCAAAAATAACCATTTGGTTGAAATTGGCAAACACGGAAGGAGTCTGTCAGTCTGCTCTTTTTAATTTGTATTTCTTTTGATTAGAACATGTGGTGTTCGATTTTTGAGTCTATACTGGAGGGTTTCTAGAAAAAAAGAAAAAGAAATAATGAAGGATTTCAAAAACACTTGAAAGAGGTACAAATAAAATATGTCGGGATGATGCATGCAATCAGAGCAAAGACATGTAGAAATGGTTGAACTGCTTAGGAACATTGCATACCAACGTGCAAGTACAATATGTGTTAAACTCTAACGCTAACCAAGTTTGTCGTTTTTCCAGAAGATTTCCAATAGTTAGTTTGTTAGGACGTTTTGGCAGATTACCATTACCACACGAGATCCAAAGGACCCATTCCGAAAAGTATGTCTGGTTCGGACAAAAGCATCAAAGAGGAAAAAACAAAAATGCAAACGATGAAGGAAGAAGTAGACATGTTAAGGCAACAGATAGCAGAAATGCACATAACCTGGGCAAGAGGGCAACCATTACCGATGCTTCCCAATGCTCCTACTCTCCCACCGGCTCAAACTCCGGAACATCCTCCCCCTGGTCTGTCGACAAAATTTCCAAGTCACCACTACTACCAGGGAAGAAATCCCTATGATCCCCAAGTTCCAATACCCAATCAAAACCACCCCCACCAAATGTTCTCGTTTTCGTGGAACCCCCACCAGCCACGCTACAAAGATCTGCCAATGAGCCGATGTTTCAGGCTCACGAATACCAACACTTCCCACCTGAACCGACATTCAAAGCACCTGAGCCACGTGCTTATAATCCCCACTTTGAGCTCCCAACAAAAATTGAGAGGCCGACTAAGAGTTTGGAGAAGGATGAAATGCTTCGTAAAGTGAGAAGCTTGGACCAGTCCTTTAGGAATATGCATGGGTTGGGCAGCCAAGTCAGTGTGGCCTACAAAGGTCTGTATCCTTTTCCCAATGTTCAATTGCCGGCGGGATTCAAAATGCCAAAGTTTGATCTATATGAGCGACATGGTGATCCAATGGCACATCTGCGAGGGTTTTAGAAAGATGAGAGGGGAAGGTGGGAAAGATGAGCTGCTGATAGCCTATTTTGGTCAGAGTTTAAGCGGGTCTGTGCTGGAATGGTATACAAGGCAGGATCCAAGCAGGTGGTACACATGGGATGATTTGGCACAAGCTTTCGCCGGACACTTCCAATACAACCTTGAGATAGTCCCAGACCGTCTCACATTACTAAAGCTTGAGAAGAAACTCGGGGAGAGCTTTCGGGAATTTGGATTCCGATGGAGAAAACAGGTAGCAAGAGTTGATCCTCCAATGAGAGAGGGGGAAATGGTGGACTACTTTATGCAAACTCTGGAGCCAACTTACTTAGGTCACCTGGTGACATCGGTTGGCAAATATTTCAATGAAGTGATTGACCAAACTTTCCGAACTACATTGACCTGATTCCCTTTTAGCCAGGGATATGTAGGAAACCTTTTTGAAGCAAAGGTTCGGTAAAAATTTTTGAAAAAAATGCTTCTCACGGAGTGCTCAAACGTGCAAAAATCGCTCGTTTCCACTCACTTATCTTTGCACGAAAAACTCTTCGTGTTTACGCGCAAAGAGGGGCAGCTGTGAGCACGTGATTTTTGCCTCAAACGAATTACTCCCAAAGAATTCAAAACAAAATAATTTTTCCTTTGTGTGCAATTTTATGAGTTTTGTGCTATTGTTTGCATTTATGCGTGCATGCTTATTTGTTTAATTAATGAAAAATAAAAAAATATGTCACATTTGCATTTAGGATTCATTAAAGTAATCAAGTTTATTTTACAAAAATAGAAAATTACAAAAATATGTATTTTTGCATTTTTTAGTGTTTAATATCAAAATTGTGTGATTTTATTTATCTTGGTATTTGATTATGTGTGATAATTATTTAGAGCTAATTAGTATTTTAGGATAATTTGGTCAAGTATTAATTTAGGATTGTATTTTATTTTTAGAGAAAATTAAAGAAAAGAAAAAATATAAAAATAGATTAGAAATACATAAAGAAAGAAGGAGTCAAAATTAGGCCAGTTTTAACTAAATCCTTAAGCCCAATTCTTGAAACCCATACCAATTGACCCAATACCACGCCCGACCCACCTGCCCGACCCGGACCAACCCCTAACCAAATAACCCTTTACCTCATTTTTTATTTTGATCTTCCCCAAACTCTAACCCTAGAGCCCCTGAAGCCGCTGACAACCCTTCAGCCAACGACCACCCTTCACCCATCAAGAGGCCCCCGTTTATCATCTTCTTCAACACTAGAAGAAATAGACGATCCCAGTCTGCTATCCACAGACTTCGCCTCCGTTCCTCCCAAACCCGCCGGAAAACACTCATACACATTCCATACACACAACACCAGCAACCCTAATGCCTTAAGACACGCCGAAAAACAAGCACCAACATCACTGGTTACAAACCATCCAACCGCCGTCCCTCGTCTCCACCATAGTCCGCCGGCAACCAGATTCATCACGACCACGTCCGCGATGCACCGACCCTCTCCTCCACACCAGTAGCCACCAACTGCCTTTACTATCGACAAGACCACACCCTGCCGAGCTCCACCTCGATTCCACCGGAAATCCATAAACAACGACAACTGCATTTCCTCCAATCTAAGGCTTGTGTATTCACTTCTTCTCTAATCAAATTCGAACTCATTTAACTAGCTCGTTATTCATTGGCTTAATAGGATTGTTTTCGTGTCATTTTTTTTTCGAATTTGCTTCGGATGGATCGAATTTGAGAGTAGTTGTTTTATGTTTAACTTCCTCTTGATTCTTGCTTACGTTGTGTGTTGATTTCTTGTTCGTCGAATTATTCTATTGAAATCTCTTAAATTTTAAAAGAGCATAAACTATTTGATATGTCATGTTGTTTGGAGTCGTGTATTCTGATTTGCCTCGAGCATTGTTCGGTTAACAAATGCTTATTTGAATGTTCGCTTTCTATGCATCGAGTGCCTCTAGCTGTTTATGGTGTTGGAGTATCTCTTGGGTTAAAATTTTTCTCGAGTTGCAAGGGACGATTTGTTCGAACTTTAGGATTGTTTGAATAAATCTGATTTTGCGATGCGTATTCGAACGGTTTTTTTATTTGGTTCTCTGATTGTTCATTTGTGACGTATTATTTTTGATTTTTTTTCAATAATGAAACTTCTTGGTTCAGAAATTGATACAATTTATTCTTTTTGGTGAATTTGTTGGATAGATTTGATGGTTAAGAATGTGTGCTAGTTGTCTGATTCAATTATTCACTGAAATATATGTGTCTAAGGCATTTTGACTAATGTTTTGGTAACTCTAGGGTTAAACTAACTTGTTGATTAAACTGGATTTGCCGGTTAATGTGATTGTTATTTGAAGGGGTCAAATTAGGTAGCCTAGCCTAATAATATAAATCTTAAGAAAAGGGGGCTGCTGGTTAACTAAAGGCTGCTATTAGGTAAGTGGAAATAAGAGTCACCCTTAGTTTAATATTAAAAATATGCATTGCACATGGAAAGGTTAGTGGAATCAGCAGGGACATCATGGTTTCCACTGCATGTTTTTAAACTTTAGAGTTTTTTTTATATAAAACCTATGTTTAAACAAATGTTTGAGTGGAAAATCATAGGTTAAGTGGGCTGGACAACATTTTTAATAATTAAAAAAAGGACTTCTTAGTTTGGATTTTAAGGTTATAAATAGAGACACAGACTTTCATATAGAGGGAACAGATTTTAAGAGCTTTGAAGATACATACATTGATTTTCAGAGAGAGAAAAAAATAGAGAGTTTGGTTTTCTTCTACTACTAGAAATCAGAAAGAGCGAAGTGCTTTAGAGTTGTTCTTCTTTGAGTGTTTAAAGAACAAAAAATCAGAAAACAAAACACACCGTTTCATTATATCTCTTGGTCGAGTCTGTTTGTTTGGTATCTTTGTTGGTATTTCTGATTTAATTCCACTGGATTTCTAGACTGTTTGTTTTGTTATGGTTTATTGTTGTACTGGCCGCTGGAAACTGGTTATATATTGCTGTGTTAACTGCTGTGGATTACTGTGCTATTGCCACTACACTGTTGCTGACCTTCCTCCTTTCTTATTCCTTATTGCATTCTTTCCAGGTACCTCTACTTTTCTTTGAAACCGGGAAGGATTATGTGAATCCTGATCTGAAGAATAAATGACGAAGTTCTATTTGAATGGCTATTCGAGTTCCTGTCATCTCTGTTTAGTTTAAAGTGTCCAGTAGCCCTGTTCAATTAGAATTTGTATGGTTTGCCTAAGTGAAATGCTATAGTTAAGTTGTTTGAAAATTTTTATTGAGTCTTAATATAAATCGTTTCTGGCCTATAATTGGGGTTTCATGGACTGTAAAAGGACTTGGACTGTTATTTGATAAGCTGTGGTTACATGAGTTTAATAGAATAATAGTTTTCTCATAAAAATGTTAGCGGTTCCATATTGTATAAATTCATCAGTTCGACTGTTTAGAATATAATTAACTGTCCATAATGCAATTTTATCTTTTCGGACAGCATCCTATTAGCAATGCACCATTTCCTCCCTTTTTTTTCATTCAAAGTCTTTTCATTTCCACCCCTTTTCTCTCCTCCTGACCGCAAAAAAAATTCTTAGAATCTGAAAAACAAGAAAGACCCTTTTGGTTCTGTCACGACCCCAATCCCGGTCGTGATGGCGCCCAACACAACTGCTAGGCAAGCCCGACCATTTACACTCTCATCCCGAGCATGAAGCTCAATCAATTACCTGGGTATTATTATCAACAATAAAGCTAAACTGAATAACCATCCAAAGATCTAGGGCCATGAGTCTAGAGCCTCTAAACATGATCAGATAACAATATCTAAACCAAATACTCAAGTCTGAATAATGTATATACAAAGGAAAACTGGAATAAGAAGAGAAGCCAGGTCCTGCGAACGCCAGCAGCTGCCTCAACAACTCGGATAAATACTGATAAAAGGTGGAGTGCTCATTTATCCTCCTGTGTACCTGAATCTGCACACAAAGGTGCAGGGAGTAGGGGTGAGTACTAAGTACTCAGTGAGTAATAAATATATACAAGTAGCTGAAAGTAAGAAATCCATAGAATAGCATATAATGAAGCTAAACTACAGTCCGATTCCTCCTACGAACTAGCAACAACAACAGTACATTACCACTATCAGAGATAATTTAAAGACAAAGATGCCATGCAAAGCACATAACAACTACGACGTGTAGCCCGATCCATTTAACGTCGACGGCGCTCACTGAGGGTGTGTACAGACTCCGGAGGGGCTCCTACAGCCCAAGCGCAATACCGTTGTGGCGTGCAGCCCGATCCTCATATCAACCGCTGCGACGTGCAGCCCGATCCTCATATCAACCGCTGCGGCGTGCAGCCCGATCCTCATATCAACCGCTGCGGCGTGCAGCCCGATCCATCCTCAGTCCACAACATGCATATGAGTCACACAACAACTCAACTTATTTATTTCCAGGTTCCAATTCATTTAATTATGAAAATACTTTAATGTTTATTTAATTTTCCAAAACAGATGACTTAGCATTTCAATACGGTGCTTTCAAACCAGGACTGAGATAAGTGATTAAGCAATTAGAGCTATCACATATACAACTATCCCCTAGGGATACTATAGGTCGGCACAAGTCCCCAAACATGGTTTACAACCTACAAAATATATCTACCACAATGTGCGTTTCAACCGCATATAGCATATTATTCACATCAGGGATGGACTAAGTCTCAATCCCCAATCAAAATCAATCCCGCACCTACCACAGGGTGGTGCGAGCCACGCCCTACTAGCGTCACAATGTGCTAAGCCGGGGTTTCGAACCCTCAGGCTACCATATACACTAACTACTCACCTCTAGCCGGTCGAAGACTCGTCCGCGATGCCTTTTCCTTTTGAATTTGCCGCCTCATGCATAGAATCTAGTCAAACCACAACAATTATATCAAATACGGGTCAAAGAAACATAACCCAATTCAATTTATACGAAATACGCGATAATACACCAAGTTGGTAAAACCCGAGCCCCGGGCCCACTTTTAAAAAAATTCCGAAAATCATACCAACAGATTCCTCATCTCGCCACGAGTCCGTGCATATAAAATTTATCGAAATCGGAGTTCAAATGGCCTTTCAAAATCCAAAAATTCATTTTCATGATTTAGGCCCTAGTTCTTCACAAATTCTACCGATTTCAGGAATTTTGGTGTTGATTCTAACATAAAATCATATTTTTGAGTCAAGAAACTTACCTCCAACGGTTACCCATTGATTTCTCTCTTAATAATCACCTTAGAAGCTTCTTCCCGTTTCAAAATTGGAAGAAAACTCGACCTGCTCATTATAGGTATACTGTTCACGCGTTTTACTGCTCCCAATGGATTCCTTGTGAAATTCTAATGAATTTAGGCTTTTTAATAACTCCATTTGACCTTATAATGAAGGAGATATGTAGGTTTTATGATTTGCAAATAGTGCAGGTTTTTAATACGCCGCCAGGGGCAGTTTCGTCATTAATCTGAAAATCTGGCCAACCTTAGTAAAATAGCCATAAAATCCTTATACGATGTCCAAATTCGATGATTCTTTTTGCTACGGGTCCGTAATTATGATACGGATCTAATGCTTCATTCAAAACAGTAATCAGAGCTTATTTGTTCAATATGGTACCCCTTTATGTCCAAAGATACGACGTTGAAACATTAATTAAGAGCGTGATCACAACCCGAAACACATCCGAGGCCCCCGGGACCTCAACCAAAGGCACCAAAATATCCCAAAATATCATCCAAACTTTTTCCAATCATCAAAATACACCGCACAACACTGAAATCATCAATTCACATCGGATTCAGGCCTAAGTTCTTTAAAAACTTCCGAAACTAACATTTGATCTAAAACCCGACCTAAACACCTCCAAATGACCTGAAATTTTGCACGCATATCCAAAATCACCTAACGGAGCTACTGCAACTCTCGGAATTTCGTTCTGATCCCCGGATCAAAATCTCATCTAATGTTCGGATTTCGCCAAAATTCAACCTTAGCCAATTCAAGCCTAAAACTACACCGGACCTCCGAATTCGATTCCGATTGCTCTCCTAAGTCATAAATGATCCCCCCGAAACTAGTCGAATCATCAGATTTCCATTCCAAGCTGTCTAACTTATCGGTCAACATTCGGTTGACTTTTCCAACCTATTCTTCTCATAAAGAGATTTATGGCCTTATTTCTATCTAAATTCCTTCCGATTTGCTTCTAACTTTCCGAACACATATAAATTAGCATATTGAAGTGTTAAATGAAGAAAACGGGGTGATAACTCCCGTAACGACGGGCCGGGTCGTTACATTCTCCCCAACTTAAACTAACGCTCGTCCTCGAGCGTACCTAGAGTTGTACTAAAAGCAACCCAATAGCTGAATGACCTTGCCAAACATATATTCGGGGTGGTACCACGTCACCCTATCTATCATAAGTCCGATAACACAATATAGCTGAACTTCCGCAGTCCATCTGAACCATAGACCACATTGCACTTTCCAAAATCATCTACCAAATCCGACTCCCACGTCTATACTCAGAATACACCTGAACCAACTTAAATAGCCCATACTCGCCACTCCGGGTGAGATCTTATGGTGTACCAAACAACCCAATCACTCGAGACGATGGCCTCTAATCGCAACAATTTCCTACGATAACCAAATATTACTGAAAAACCTTTCTCGTTAGCTAAAGTCTTGTTTTAATATCTTCATATACTGCCCACGACAGCTGAAACACGCGATATATCGAATCCATTTCTCAGGTCATCCATGCATGATTCCATTTCCCTTTTAACTGATACCATAGTAGATTTCGGAGCCAAACCTCAATATTACATTTCTAACCAGTTGAACTCACATATGCCCGCACTCATTAATGGCTCTAACGATCATTTCGATTATAACACACCGCAATGGTGATATGACACCTCAACACCGGCCTAAGCCATGATGAGCACAACACATGCTCCAATAAGAAACGTCTGAACATACTCAAATCATGACAACTAACTCAAACACAAAAGCTGTAATTCAATTCCTCCGTACCATCGTAACATAGAACTGAGATCTAGTCTCGCATTATAGAAATAGAGTACGTGAATTCTCCTCGAAAGGTCATAACATCATGTGGCCTTTCCACAACTTATGATTCCATCCAAACACTATTACCCATGAAGCACCTCAAGTCATCTCATCATGCTCAAAACAGTCAGCCACGCACAGATCTAGGTCTGAACTCAAGCAATCAATCTCACCCAAGGTGAAACAATTAATATATGCCATCAAATCTTGTAAGGACACAACCGATGCGCCATTTGCCGAGCGACACCCAATACTGACTTTCCTCAGAGACTAGGAAGTATTGTACACAAGGTAGCGTATAGAAAAGCTACTCTCCATATCACACGGTTGCGGCATGCAACCTGCTCAAAATAACCTACCTGTGGCAGCGTGCCACCCGATCCAGATACCATACCTGTGGCTGCGTGCCACCCGATCCAAATAACCCGTGGTGGCGTGCCACCCGATCCACACATAAGTATCGTAAAAAGAAATGCACACCGAGTCAAATTGCTTATTACAACAAACATATATATAGACTCAAGCTCGGCCACATGAAACGCATCCGACAACGTTCCTCAATACTGGAACTGAATCAATGGTAGAGACCTCTACACTGATATCCACCACGAAGACCCAACTGACAAAGAATTACCTACCAGCCGCCGCTGGTCCTGGGTACAACTACCCTGCTGGAGCAAACTATGATGCATTCTGCTATGCGATTTGTGCCATTTCCGACATAGTCCATATCACATTAGTCTAGACGACCTGACTTATGACAACCAGTCTGCAATCAAGTATCAAAACCCAAATTCATCATATCAAGTAAAGAGAGAGCCGCTAGGGCTTCCAATTTTCAATAATCGCTAAATGGTGCCGATACATATGATATACCACCACTTCATAGGCGGATTACGAGAACTTCTAGTCTCCAGCACGTATATAGCACATGAATCGCTATGCCTGATTCCATACTTCCCCGTACGAATACATAACACATCGCAAACTCATTCTTCCAATTCATTGCATAAGTTTAACTACCAGGACTGAGTCCTTTTACCCACGTCGAGCTATGCAACTGCCAGCACTCAAGAGCTTTGTTGCACCATATCTGCAAGACTCATTACTTCGAACATATACCAAGAGTTAATCGTATCCTTATCATTCCGTTCCGGTTTATTAACAAGTTGCTCCATTTACCCAATTTCCTTTATGATTCATCTTAAATTTAATATTCTCTTTATAGTAGAACTACAATATCTCAACTCATGTTACCACACGAGACTCATACATAAGACTACACGGTCTAAGGCTCACAGGCCGCTGAATACTCTCTCAATGTTTCCAAGAAGTACCACATTCTACAATACTTTGTTTTGAAGAACTTCCTGCGATTTTTTTGAATTAATTATCAATACTCCTCAATACGGATACATAGAATCCCATCATTCACATAACATTACACAAGTCTTGATCCCTTCTAACGAAACCACCGTCTTTAGCCACACACATAATCTTAAGACACCTTACCGTTACAATCGAAGTCTTGAACACCGCAAAATCATTCTCGGGCGTCATTCACGCTTATTCAATTATAATTCAACTGTCTTATCAGACCGGACCACTCGTGCCCTGTTAGAACTCTGGCACCGCAGAACATGATTACATACAATGCATTTAGCTATCTTTCCTTCCTATACACCGAACATTCTTACCAGCAGTAGTTCAAACCATCCTATTATTTCTTCATATCTACGAAGCATCATAACCTTTATCAAAATTTCCCAACATACTTAGAGACAGAACCAACATAGCACATAACAGTGCAATCAGTTAATCAATAACAACCTCCCCAACTTGGCTCGGAGCCACACATCAAAGCACTTTTAGCCGCTCATAGCATTCTTTACTCAAATGATGCCACAATGTTATGGTGAGATTAAACTCAAGTCATTTACAAGCTTGACAAAGACTCGAATCATCGGAGACCTTAACTCTTCTGCAATTCTTGCATTTATACACACACCACAGTTAAGCCTACTCTCTTTAGGTGACAAAAATCTTTTCTAAGTCCTAAATTTTTCAAAAATTTTGGCAGAGTTTCCTTTGTAAATTGGCCTATCCACCCGCCAGAGAATCACCAAACCATTCTAACAATACATCCACAACTCAACAAGACATCATAATGCATTTCAATAACATTAAATCTCAATACTATACGAATCATATTATCACAACTTATACCTGAACCTGTGCTACACCTGCTCGCATCATAACACATATCAAATACCCTTCAATTACACATCCGAATCCACCCACCTACTTTGCATCAATCTAGTATTTCAGTACAACACCTTCCACCAGGATATACATAGCATAATCACTTTAGTCTTCCTGAGTCTAAACTCGTTTTACTACACGTAAGGCATTTTACCTTCCAACTAAGAGATATGATAAATATTCACCACGCCCATAGCTCGGGGCTACACAACAGATTAATATAATGATCTAACACCTAACAACTCATACATCATTAAGCTGCCATTTCCACAGTTAGGAACAATACCGATCACACAAAATTTCATAATACCAGTTTGTAAAATCAACACTTTGGTGCTCGTGTCATAGTCAAAGATCTGGCCTCAAGTCCTCCCGACTGGCCCAACATGAACTCGCAAAGATTATATCTCGTCCCTTGATCGGGGAATCACAAGCCATCAAGGCAATCATATTACTGAGCGCTCGATGCGTACACAGACGTGTGGAAGGAATTTCAAAAATTATATCTCAAGCTGAATCAAGTACGCACTATAAGAATTCCAAGGAATGTGAAGTGTATCCTAAAGTTTTGCAGCCTCCCGAGGATAAGTACAGGCGTCCCCGTACCGATCCACAAGACTCTACCAACCGGCTCAAGACTCATGGGGCCTAGTAACCTAGGCTCTGATACCAACTTGTCACGACCCCAATCCCGGTCGTGATGGCACCCAACACAACTGCTAGGCAAGCCCAACCATTTACACTCTCATCCCGAGCATGAAGCTCAATCAATTTCCTGGGT
>JASVEL010007135.1:0-31086 GCA_032618575.1 Nicotiana noctiflora
GTTGTTGTTGTTGTTGCCTTATTTATTCTTATAATAATAATAAATAATTTATCAGAAAAGCATCCAGCGTATACAATCCCTATACAACTATACATTAAGCCACTTACTCACTCATCTCCTTGCAAACTCCACTTTTTGATCATACAAGATCCAATATATGACTTGGAAGGAAAACAAGAATATCATGCTAACACAGATTCCTGTCATTGTATTGGGCTCCCCTCTAAAGCCTTTACCGCATTCCACCCTTTGAAACTCTGTCATTGGTTACATCTGTTTATTATTGGAGTGCCTTATATCTTCTTAATTTATTCATGGATTTACCAGCTTCAAAGCCTTTTTGAGCAAGCTGGAGTTTCATAATTACTTATCCTCCCTTCCCCAGACACCCACTAAGTGGGTATTGAACTGGGTCGGCCCTTTAGTCTTAGTTCATATAGGAAATTCAGCCTGGACCCTAACAAAAGTACTAATACCTCAGTCTACTTGGAGGAAATTAAAGATTAGATCCCTACGAATTTTATGAACTCTTGAAGCTTTGTTAGATGATTGAACTTATCAATTGATAGTAGAAAGCATGCCAGAATCAATTCTTAACCCAAAAGAGATCAGATATGAAATAAAAGGGTCTCCTAAAGAGAAATAAATGTCGATTAATGCCCAATAAAACTTCTAAGCAAATAAACATCACATAGCGTTTAGCAGGAGTACCCCATCCAGCAGCATTTGTCCCATATATGCAAAGAGCCAACCACAACTTATGGCTCCAAAGCTTTACAAATAACAGGTCAAATGGTTGAAGGTAGACTCTGGCAGAAGAGAAGAGCACAGGTGGCAAAGCAGCAAATAAGTCAAACTAGTGCAGACAGAAATTGCTTTTTTGAAAATTCGAACATGCTGCATCTAATTATATGCCACAGGTTCAATCCCAGCTAGGCAAAATCACTAGGTAATTTCTTTGCATTTGCCTAAACCTTGGTAGGCAAAGTACTTGGTACCTGTGCTGGTGGAAGGTAGCAAATACTCGATGATAACCGAGATGCATATAAGCTAGCCCGAACACCGCCCTCATAAAAACGTTATGCTACAATTATTTGATAGGCACGTAAGTTAAGAGGATATGTTGGTTCGTTACTTCATTAGTTGTAATGATATAAGAAAAATAAGAAGCAATCATTTGAAAGTTGGTTTAAGAGAAAAAATTCACATAAAGTTCGATTGTATTCTTGAAATTCGTCAAAGTTAATCACGAAAATTAGTAGTTTTAGAAGTGTGCTATATAAACTGGATGGAGGTAATATAACCTTATCCATCTTAGTCCAAAGATAGGAGGCAAATCAAAAGTTCAAACAATTGAAAATACAGAAACATAATCCTTCCAATAAATGAAGCATTACCTGGATTGGAGAGATCAACAGAACTTGGGATGTTACAAAAGAAACCATGGCAGAGCAATCAAAAGAACCTTTTGAAACTACCAACATGCCAGCGCAAAATGTGAATAAGACGCCAAAATATATTGCTTGTACCAACTGAGGAATAAATGCCTTCAACTTCTTCTTTCCCATAGTCGCGAATAGATCAGCAAAAGCAAGTGACTGGAACCTTTTGCTTTCACAGGACTCTGCATTGTTTGCCTTCACAAAAAGAATTGATGGGAGGATCTGTAACAAAGAGCAATTTGGCTTCAGTTGGCATAAAAAGCTTGATTCATTGAATATAATAAGAGAGTAACATAGAACAAAAGAAGCTTGAAAAGAGGGTAGAAGGTGGAAGAAGTTTTCTCCATGTGTTGGAATTCCCGTGAGCATATGTATATTTTGGAAAACCAAAGAGGTATACCAAACGAATACACACTTACGAAAACTAAGAAGCTACTGCACTTGACGAATAATCGTATTGGAATGAGATGATGGCCCTCAATAACACAGAATGATATAGAGAATTCATATGGTTTGAATTGAAGCTAGTTGATAGATTCATTGATATGCTTAAGGAAAAGGAAAACCAAACCAAAAACACTTACCTCATTCAGATAGGAAGAGAGAGAAGCAACAGCAAGTTGTGCCTTGTTTGATACATCACGAAGTTTTTCGCCCAGGTAACCAATCATAAAACCCATCAATGGAATCACCTTAAATGACACCCATCAAAATTCAATATAAACTCATCCAACACTCAAAAATAATTCATAATTATAGAAGACAAGAACTAATGCATCTTTTGTCACCAAGGCAGAAAGTAACGATAGAACAGGGCTGATGACCAACATCTGAATTGCCATCGCTGATAACTGAAGACTACTTGGAACAATCGTCTGTAAATCACAAAACACAATATTTAGAAAGAGAAGGGAAGGCGTTTATTGAAGACATAAAAATACAAGTGTCCTTTCTCTAACAGCTTAAATTTTTCATGAACAATTGTTCGATATGGTAATAATAGCACTCATGGGTTTTGAGTCCACCGAACACTTCTCAACAAAAATATTTCTATGTGCTCAGTCTAGGAAAAAGAATCACGCCACAAGTAAAGGACATCTTGCAAACATAACATAAACATCCTACTTCAAATCTTATGGCCACTAGGGCCGGAGCTAGGTTCAAGTAAGGGGGTTTAGTTGAGTCCCTTTCTCCGAAAAATTATACTATTAAAATAGGGAAAAACAAATTTCTTTATTTATATATATACTCTAGAATCCCTTTGACATAAGTGAAGATTCTAATCTAGAGGAGTACTAAAGGGTTCAATGCTTTAGGTCACATGTTCAAATCCTATGTATGACATTCCACCCATCAAAACAAATATTTCACATGCTTGATCCAAGATAGTTAAATGATAAGAGGTGGTTACAAGCACAACAAATAAGTAAAAGTGTGCCCTTCTAACCATTTAAACTTTTAGATAATGTGGTTCGCAAGTTCAAAAGCATAAAATATAAAGAACCGGATGCTCCCAGGGCTTTGGTACTTGGGGGTACCAAAGTATCATTGTCTTAATGCAGTTCACACAATTCAACATTATAAATATACAAATCCGGAGAGGAAGTTTTATAGGGCTGTGGTTAGACCTGCCATGTTATATCGGGCGGAGTGCTGGCCGGTAAAGAACTTTCATGTTCAGAGTATGAAGGTTGCGGAGGTGAGGATGCTCAGGTGGATGTACGGGCTCACCAGGTTAGATAAGATTAAGAATGAAGTTATTCGAGAGAAGGTGGGGTGACCCCAGTGGATGAGAAGATGCGACAAGCGAGGCTCAGGTTGTTCGGGCATGTGCGGAGGAGAAACCCTGATGCCCCGCTGAGGAGTTGTGAGCGGCTGGAGGTGGTCGGCGTGAGGCGAGGCAGAGGGAGGCCTAAGAGGCATTGGGGAGAGGTGATTAGGCAGGACATGGCTAGTATGCGAATTTCCGAGTACATGACCCTTTATAGGAAAGTAGGACTAGTATCAGGGTTATAGGATAGGGTTTCGAGAATTTTCGTACTCCTTCCCCAGGGTTGGGTAGGTCTTGGTAGGGCTTTCCATAGATGATTCATGTATTGGATTGTGGCCTCTTATGGTAGTTATTATCGTAGTTACTGTCCGATATTATTGCATGCCATTTTATTTATGGTTCTTATGTTTAGATATTTATTTACGCAATTTCTACTACAGTTACTAATGCTCTTTGTTTGTGTTTTTATTATTGTTTTTGTTTCTCTTTTCTGATTGGAAACAGCCTCTTTGCCCTTTCGGGTAGGGCTAAGGCATGTCTACATATTACCCTCTCCAGACCCTACTTTGCGAAAATATACTGTTGTTGGGAGTACCCTTACAGAAGCGGATTCAAAATTTGAACTTTTTGGGTTCGAGTTTGAAATCTATTGTTTATACTTATTTACCAAAGTCACATATGATAGAAGCGGATCCAGGATTTAAACTCTATGAGTTCAATCTTTTAGTTTTTTTCACGTTGAATCCATTATATTTTTAAAGTTATGGGTTCATATCTATTGTTTATTCAATTTTAATGAAATTTTATACATAAATTTACTCTTTGCGTTGAAAGTACTGATTTCATATGAACATGGTATTCCAAAGCTACAACCTCCCCTGCATATCCAAGTATGAGCCAAAGCTACTATGTTTGAATGAACCTCTAATATATACACTATATTGGCACACGAGTACTAAAGCATCAACATTCTCAACTCACATTCAAGAGAGAATAAACAGTATCAGCAACATCAGAAGCCTCAGCAGTAATCCTGTAGGCAATATCTCCAGCAGCAATCCCACTCCCTCCCTCAAAAAAACCTAAATCTCTCTGCAAAACCTTACGGAAAACAGAAACCCTCATCTTATACACACAATTCAACGCAGCTTCCCATAGAAACGCTTGCTGCAGATAATTACCAATGAGTCGAACGACAAACAAAGCGCCTAAGACCAAACACTCCTCTCTCAACCTCAGAACATCCAACGGAGGATTCATGAGAGACGAGAATTTCCCTACTTTGGGAATAATTTTGGAGAGAGAGTAAACGGATATTGCACTGCATATCCATCCACAGAGGATTGGTTGCCATTCCGACAGGAGATAGGGTTTAAGAGGAGCTAAAGAGGTGAATTTGCCGGAGTTCGCTGCGGCGCGTGTGGATGATGATTTGATTGATAAAGCGGATGTGGAAATTGGGAAATTGAAGATGTTAATTGGTTTGGTGGATTGGTAGGGGACGGTGAGTTTGTGGTGGCGAATTGGTGGCGAATGGCCGTAATACGGCGGTTTCAGGTGAATTAGGGACATTTCCTTTTGCCGGTGGAATTTTCAAAAGAAAATTTCATCCTTGAAAGGTGATTCGAGCGCTTACGTGGCTGTTGCACCCCTTAGTATTCATATTGGTTGCCTTCCAAAGTTTCATAGTTTGTTTTTTGTTTCTTTTTATAATATTGAAAATATATCATATAAACAATTTAATCATAAAAATTACCAATCAAAAGTAAGAAAAGATATCATCTGATGTTTACATTTTGCATTCATTTGATTGGTGCAAATGTGCAAACATTGAGTATGGTTAAAAAAAAAACTAAATTCAGATTATCGCATAATTAGAATCCAATTAGTTGATTATCTATTCCTAGTCTATATCTATATCTATATATTATTAAAAGTCAAAGACAAAAGCTTTTCATGAAGTCAAGTGTCAAAGCAATGAATTAACACGTGGCTCATTAGGACATTGTTCCTAATTTATAGGAAGTACAAAAAAACCAATTACAAATTTATTTTAATTAGGATTAGGGGAGACTAAATTTTGTTTTTAAAAACAAAAGAAAAATTGATTCCAACCGTCACTTTTCTTCTTGATTTTTACAAATTAAAAAACAACCAAATACAATTACATTTTGATTAGGATTATGATAGGAAATGTAATATAATTTATTTTAAATCAAAAAACTACCCATTCCTTCAAAACCACCAGTTTTCTTCCAAATTTATAAGAATTTCTTCCAAATTTTGTGATGACCCGGCCAGTCGTCACAGGAATTACCACCCCGTTACCTTGCATTTATATGTTTCATGCTTGTATGTCGGTGTTAGAGTCTATCGGGTGAGTTAGGAGTAATTCTGGTTGAAAATTAGACAAATAGCCTTTTGAAAGGAAGCTTGAATATGGAAAGTCAACCTGGAGTTGACTATTTAGTTAGAGGGCTCGGAATCGGATTCTGATGATTTGGTTAGCTCCGGGAGGTGATTTGTTACTTAGGGGAGCGATCGGAATTGAATTTGGAGGTCCGGTGTAGAAATAGGCTTGAATTGGCTAAGGTTGAATTTTGGCGAAATCCGAACGGTTGGTGAGATTTTGATCCGGGGGTCGGAATGGAATTCCGACAATTTATGTAGCTTCGTCATGTGATTTTGGCTATGTTCGCAAATTTTCAGGTCATTCGGACGTCGTTTGGTCACGTTTTTTATTGGATGTTGGTTGCGGAAGTTTAAATAAAAACTTAGGCTTGAATTCGCTTGGATTCGATATTTTTCGTGTTTAAGGGCATATTTTTAGGATTGGAACAAGTTCGTATGATGTTTTAGAGCAGGTTGATGGTTTTCGTTGGGGTCCCGGGGGCTTCGGGGTGAATTTGAACCTTCTTCTGGGCATTTGGAACTTAGAAAAAATCTGCAGAAATTGCAGATTCTGTGCAGGAAATCCTAAGCCTTCGCGTTCGCGTGGCTCTGGCCGCGTTCGCGTAGGCAAGGTAGGTTTGGTCATCACGTTCGCGGTCGAAGGTGTCGCGATCGCGTAGGAAGGAAAAGTAAAGCATCGCGATCGCGTCCCATGGTACGCGTTCGCGTAGAGGAAAAAATGGCCCGTTGAAATGTTATTCATCGTGAACGCGTGAGAGGCGTCGCGTTCGCGTAGTAGAAATGAGGGCTGATGTTGTTTGTTCATCGCGAATTCGTGCGTAGCATCGCGTTCGCGTAGGGTAAAATTGTCTGGCAGTAAATTAAATTCCAGAACAGACCAGTCGCGGGGCTCATTCATAAAAACACCATTGTTGAGTCTTAGAGAGAGAAACTCACGGGAAATTGCTGGGAATTCATCGGGTATTCATCGGAGGTAAGTTTTATGGCCTAATTACGTTATTTTATCATGGAATCTTCGAGTATTTCATTGTTAATGGGAGATTTATGGGGAATTTTAGCCCTAGGCCTAGATTATGGAAAATCAATAATTTGAATGGGCAAATGGAGTCCGATTTTGGTAAATTTTATATGCATGGACTCGTGTTGAGACGAGGATTCCGAATATGTGACTTTCGTAATTTTTTTAGAAGCGTACCGAAAGTCGGATTTTGCTAACTTTGTAGTTTTTGGTGTAAATTGAATTGTTTTGACTGGGTAACATCCCATTGGCCTATTTTGATGTATTTCTACTACATTTGATCAGATTCTACATATGTGGAGGTTGATTCTCGCAGCAAGGGCATTGCGGACTAGTCGTCGAGCCGAGTCGAGGTGAGTAATGGGTGTGGGTGATGACCGGCGGGTTCGAAACCCCGGTATATCACTTTGTGATGTTGTATTGAGGCGAGACACGTACTCTCCTGTGAGTGCGGGGTCGATTGTGATTGGGGACTATGGCTTAGTCCGACTTGTTGATATTATACTATGTTATTGGCTATTCTTGAACCGGTGAACCTCCTTCTTGGATGGTTGTGTACATTATTGGGCTGTGAGCCAGTTATTGGGATCCTGCGAGGATCGTTATCATTAATATCTGTGATATTGACATACTATTTTACTACCAGTCCTGAGCTTTTACTATCATAATGGTTTTCCAAACTATGGAACTACTGATATACTGTTTCTACTGAAAATGATAAAAAGAGTTTTAAAAAAAACTACTTTTGAGCCTGTGAGGCTGCATTTGCATATTAGTTGACTGGTAGTGGATCGGGCTGTGCGCCGTAGCATATTCATGATATTGTGCTTGGGTTGTAGGAGCCCCTCCGGAGTTTGAACCCCTACAGTCAGCACGGGTACCCAAATTTGATCGGCCTACGTGCCGTAGCGGTCATTTCATGCATTGCATTGTAATTAGCTACATCTGATAGCTGTTATATTGTTTTGCTGGTACATATACTGTTGATATTGATACTGTTGCAGGGTATTTGATTATACCTTTACATAGTGCTATATTGTGATTTCTTACCTTTCGCTGTCTTACCCCTGTTCATTACCATTGAGTCTGGAAGTACTCACTTTACTCCCTGCACCTTGTGTACAGATCCAGGTACGTCACAGCAGCCCTAATCCAGTAGCTGCCCAGAGATACTTTCCGGATAGTCAAGGTAGTTGCCGCGTCCGCAGGACCTGACTCCCCTTCCAGCTTTCTTTATTCCTTGTTGTTATCTATTTCCGCACTGAGTACTGATGTAAACACTATTACACTTGTATACTCTTTAGAGGCTCATGACTCGTGACCCCTTGGTCTTTGGGGAGTTGTTATTATTTTGGGACGTGATCCCCGTACTTGGTAATTCTATTATTGTTGTTCTATCTTTGTTTATGCCTAAAATGGTTAAAATATGCTAATAGCTCCGTGAGTTCTGTTGATTGGTCGGGCTGGCCTAGTAGTATGCTGGGCGCCATCACGACCGGATTTGGGGTCGTGACAAGTTGGTATCAGAGCCTAGGTTTACTAGGCCTCATGAGTCTTGAGCCGGTTAGTAGAGTCTTGTGGATCGGTACGGGGACGCCCGTACTTATCCTCGGGAGGCTGCGAACCTTTAGGAAACACTTCACATTTCTTGGAATTCTTATCGTGCGCACTTGATTCAGCTTGAGATATAATTTTTGAAATTCCTTCCACACGTCTGTGTACGCATCGAGCGCTCAGTAATATAATTGACTTATGGCTTGCAATTCCCCGATCGAGGGGCGACTTTTGTGAGGGCATGTAATTCAAGAGGAAGAAGGTAAATTTGCAAGTTTTTGGTAATAAGTAGAGTAAGTAATAATGTGCGGGCATGAGAATTTACAGTTAAGTAAAGATTATGCATATCTTAGGTTGCTCATGTATAATAGCTTTTGTGATATAATTTGGGGGAGACATAAATAAAATTGGCCTAAAGTGTGATTAAGGTTGCTCGAGGACGAGCAAAGGTTTAAGTGTGGGGTATTGATAATAGATGAATTTGACTATATTTATGCCCTAAATAATCACGCTTTATTGTTGAATTGATATTGTTTATGATGACAAAATGCTTTGATTAGTGTTTACTGGTGTGTTATAGGTACACATGAACCATTGGATGCTAAAGGAGCTATTTTGGAGTCACATGATGATGAAAAGGCCAAGTGAAGAGTGAAGTGAAGTGAGCTTGAAAAATTGAAGAAGAAATCTGAAGTACTGTTCATCCGCGGTTCACTCGCGACCGCGGATGAACCGCGAAAAAACAAGCTCTCTGAACTTTTGGGAAGAATTAGAGGACTGCTCTGTTCGCGGTTCGCCTGCGACCGTGGACGAACCGCGGAAGGCACCGCAAATATTTTCCTAATTGTGTACAAATTCAGTTTTTAAGCCCTAAAACCTCTATATGAACCCCTAGTTCGCCCAAGAGAGGCAAGCATTGTATTATTCACTACTTTTGCAAGATTATTAGTAAGAGAGAACTCTCTCAACTTATTTCTTTCTTTTATATTGATTCTTTGATTATGAATTTCATTATTATTCTTGTTTCTTTGATCATGAGTAGCTAATTCCTTATCTAAGGTTTTGATGGAACCTATTGGGTGATGAACTTCTCGTTTATGTGATTACAATTTGTTAGCTAGATTTGTATTTGTTAAACTTCATTCTTATTGTAGTTAATTGGTAGGATCCCCAATTAGCTGTGCCTATTTAGTGTGCATAAATTGGAAAAGAGTACATATTTAGGTATATTGTTGAACAACACCACACCTAGGTTATTAGAGGAATCTATAACTTTAGGCGTAAAGACGGGACTAGGAATAACGAAGTCTTGGGTGCAATCTTAAGTGAACTATTCAAATTAAAGCTAGCTAGGGTAGCTCGGAAGAGTGCACTAGTAAATTATTATAATTAATCGGGAGAGGGTTACGGTACAAATCGCGTTCATGATTGATAGAATATGTTGACAATTTGTATGAGCATAAATAGAAGGGGATCCATCAATAGGGGAAATCAATACCTTAGTCTTTCTCCATATTATTTTACCCTATATTCAATTCTTTCTTTTAAGCCTTTTAATTCTTGCAAAGTAGTTGTTCGAAAATAACACAAACATATATTCGAAATTTTGGGAACTTGATTTGGAAGTATTCTTGGGTTGTAAAAGTTGTAATTGGTAGGTTAATTCCCTGTGGGATTGATCTTGGACTTATTAGACCAGGTTATATTGACTACGACCGTTGCTTGGACGTGAATCAATTTTGGCGCCGTTGTCGGGGAATTAACGTAATTATCAATTGCCATTGACAGAACTTCAATATTCTTGTGTAGTTAGGTTCTTTCTACACATTACATTGAATATTTTGATGGTTGTTGATTTGGGTACTCGGGTGCATGCCTAGAAAATCTGCAAGGACTGGAGAACTAATTGAAGGACTCTCAGACCCCGAGCAAACTTTCTGGGCACGTAACAAGGCTATCAAACAAATTCAGCAATCTCAACAACCAATCAAACTAGACTTCGACATGGGTGACGTGAATGAACCAAACCAGCAAGCTGGGTTAAACATGCAAGAGGCGCAGGAGGCGCAGGAGGCTCAGGAAGGTGCTCTATATTACTGGGCACAACCCACAACGGATAATTGTGCCAGCAATTCAAGCTGAGTCTTTCCGGATTACTAACAACATGCTACACTTGTTGCAAAACAAGGGATTATTCTCTGGGTCTCAGGTTGAAGATCCATAGCAGCACCCGAAGAACTTTCTCTCAATATGCAAGACACAAAGGCAACCGAATGTGACTCCGGAAGCCATCAGACTATTGCTCTTTCCGTTCTCAGTTACAGGGGCTGCACAGATATGGCTAAACTCACTCCTCATAAACTTTATTGAAACTTTGGATGAGTTAGTCAAGCAATTCCACAACAAGATTCATCCACCTAACAAGACAGCTCAACAAATTGATGAGATTGTGAGCTTCAAGCATAAACCAATGGAGACATTACATGAAACTTGGGGCAGATTCAAGGGTATGCTTGTTATGTGTCCTCACCATGGGATTCCCGAGAAGATGTTGGGTCAAAGGTTCTACATTGGGCTTTTAGACAGTATGAAGAATATTGTAGATGCTTCAGCAGGTGGGGCTTTTCTGAGCAACACTTGGAGAGAGGGCCAAACTTTGCTAGACAAGATCGCTCAAAATTCCGGGTGGACGACCAGGAATGCTCCTAGCACACCAGTGGTACACTCTGTACCTTTGAATCCATCCAGCACTATGGAGGAGAACATGGCAACCTTATTGACACAAATGAGCATCCCGACAAAGAAGGTGGAAGAATCGGGGGTCTTTAAAGATTCAGAGAACTGTTCTGTCCGCGGTTCGTCCGCGACCGCAGAAGAACCGCTGAAGGTGCCGCAAATATTATCATCATCATCACAAGGATATGAACTATGTAGCAAATTATGGAGGGCAGAGACAGGGTAATCCGAGTTAGGGGCAGCAGGCTCCACAGCAATGCAGGCCTCCACAACTACAGTATAATGCAGCAGGTATGAGGCCACCACACAACATGGCTCCATATCCTAGACCTCAAAATTTCGGCAATCAGCAGCAGGGATACCATCCACCTCCACCACAACATGGGGGTAGACATGATGATGGGTTCATAGAGTTGAAAGCTATGATGCAGCAGGTAATTGGGTCAAATTCCAAAACCAACGAAAGGATGGATGCACATGAAGCAGCTATCAAGAATATTGAAGTACATGCGGGCCAGATTGCTATGTCACTTAACAATCGTCCTCAAGGGACATTGCCAGCAGATACACAAACAAACCCAAAAGACCAAGTCCCAAAGAAGCTGATGGCAGTGACTTTGAGAAGTGGTAGAGATCTTGATGCTTAGAAAGAAGAAGAGAAAAGCAACACAAATGCTGAGACACTCACTCCAGCGCCCATTAAACTGGATGAGTCCACAGGGTTGACAGAAGTTACAGTCCAGCCAGTTGCTGAAAATAAAGAGGCGCAACAGGGAACGGAGAAAGTAGCTGAAGAGGTAGAGCAGCAGGTCGAAGAAAAAATGATAGAGAAAGAAAAGTCCCAAGTCATTGGGAAGAAGAGGACTCCACCACCATTCCCCCAAAGGTTGGCCAAGCACCAGAAAGAAGAGCAATACAATAAGTTCTTTGATATGCTCAAGCAAATCCAGGTAAACATTCCTTTAATTGAAGCTTTGAAAGAAATGCCTGGGTATGCTAAGATGATGAAAAACTTGATGTCGCGAAAATTTGATTTCCAAGACTTGGCCACCGTGACTCTTACTCAGACTTGTAGTGCAGTGGTTTCTAGACCCATTGCAGAGAAGCTATCTGACCTAGGTAGTTTCACAATTCCATGCACTATAGGAAATTATGCCTTTGCAAAGGCATTGTGTGATTTGGGGGCGAGCATTAATCTCATGCCCTTGGTGATTTATAAGAGGCTAGGCATTGGGAGAGCCAGGCCTACCTCTATGTTATTATAGCTTGCTGACAGGACGGTTAAGCGTCCATTTGGTATTTTAGATGATGTGCTTATCTAGGTAGGGAAGTTCGTGTTTCCCGCCGATTTTGTTATTCTTGATTGCAAGGTCGACGAAGAAATTCCTATAATCTTAGGAAGACCATTCCTAGCCACCGGGAGAGCTCTAATTGATTGTGAGACCGGGGAACTCAAGATGAGGTTGAATGATGAGGAAATCATATTCAATGTGCAAAAATCCATGAGGCGCCCTAGTGAGTTTGCGAATTGCTCTATTATTGATGCGGTTGATGTGATAGTGGAGACAGACGATGTAGAGTTGACCATTGAAGATCCACTTCAAGCATGCCTAATGAACTTAGAAGAGGTAAATGGTGAAAGTCTAGCAGAATGGGTACTATCTCTGGAAGGCAAGGGGTTCTGGGAGAGAGAGCTTGAATTGATGCAGCACGGAAAGGTTATAGCTTATGCTTCCAGACTGTAAGGCCCCGAAAATTTTTTTTCGAGTTATTTAAGATTTCGTCGTGCTAATGTAGGCTACATTGTTTTATCTCGTGTGCAAATAAGGATTCATAATGTTATGGATACTAATTAGATAGTTTAATAAGGTTATAAGTCTTATTATAAGTGATTTGGGGTCTAAGGAGAGGCCTAAGCCTAATCCAAGATGGAAAATTGCATATTAGACGAAATCTGTAAAAGAGTGCGCACAAGACCTCACTTTGAATGATCATATCTCCGGTTATATAAGTAGTTGTGTGAGGATCAACCTATCAAATTAAAGCCCTTTGAGTCTAGTTTCCAACGCAACAAACCGTTCGTCATTCGGAGGTGTATCCAGAAAGTTATGATCATTTTACTCGTCAGGTGTCAGATGCGCGAAGTCCTGCGCGAAGTGGACTTCGCGCACACTTCGCGCACCTTAGGCAGAATGCTCAGGAAAATGCGCGAAGTCATGCGCGAAGCTTGCACACTTCGCGCACCTGGGCAACACTTCGCGCACCTGGATAGTTTTAATACCCCAAAGACCGGCCTAGAGTGTTCCAAACTCATTTTTGGTGTTATGACTTGCTCTCTCAAGAGGGTTTCATCCCAAACTTCATCCCTATGATCTAAGGTAAGATTTTATAGTTCTTTGAGTAATTTCTACCCCTTAAACACTTATACTAACAAGGATTAATCTTCAAAATCCTTAGATTTTCCTTCTAATTCTTGAATTCTTCAAGAACACCTCAAGTGGAGATTCTTAAAATTCTTACAACAAGAGGTATGTCTATCATCTCCAACTACTCTATGGTGATTATTTATGTAAGATACATACATTAGAACTCATGGGAGGGTGATTGGGAGCCATGGGTTCCTAACCTAGGTTACGTTAGTATTGTAGAGGTTGTGAGATGTGTTATTGAGGTATGATTCTTGGTATGGTAGTGTTATGTATGCATGCTTGTGCAAATAGAGTTGTGGGAAGATTGATGAACATAAATAAGTAAAGATAGGGTTAGGGAATGAAGCAATTCTTGAAAAGGGGATTTGAAATCAAGATGCACAATTAGTATTTGATAAAATGCTCAAATGAGCTAGTTTCATGAATATCTTTCTAATATGTGTTTAATTTTGTTATGTCTCATAGTAGATTGGAATTGCTAGAGTTTTTGGAGTGTTGTAGTAACTTAAGGAAAGCTCAATCGAGGTATGTATGGCTAATTTTGATTCTTGTGAAATCGCCCTTATGTGTAAAATTGTTTGGCATGTGTTGATTTGAGAAATTGTATGTGATTAATTGATGTTGTTGTTGGATATTCAAAGTTGTTGTTGAACTATGAGTGTTGTGGTATGAAATATGAACCGAAAGGTAAATGAGAGTTGAATTGGCAAAAGAATTGTGAATAATGACTATGATGGCCTATATGGCACCTCGTGGAAAACAAACGAAACACTTGAGAATTGGTTTATTGTGGAAAGAGATGAAACACCTGAATTGTGGAAATATTGTAACATGGTTGTGATATTGAATTGAGAAGAAATTGAGAATATGAACCAATGTGTAAGTTGCTTATTTGAACTTGTTGAAATTGTGTGTAGTACCTTATCTGCTGTTTGAAATTGTTGTGTTTTCAACTGTAAGGCGGGGTCGTGTTGCGCGCCGCAACGTGGTGAAATAAGGTGTGGGTTGGGGTGATAAGGGTGGCCGAGGTAATAAGGGTGGTCGGGGGCAATAAGGATGGAAAGCGATCGAAATCGCTATTGAAAATTGATACATAAATCAATAATGTGAAATTGTGAAAGGAGACAACAGGAGAGTTTGCAACCTGTGGGGCACTGATTGCCCCTTTGTTTGACTACTTGTGCTTTACGTGATTGATTGGTTATTGTTAAAGTGGTTAATTGTAGAAAGTGCTTTGTGTTGAGAATTATTTGAAATGAGGAAAATGTGGAAACATGGTTGGCCGGCTTAATTAATTGTTGATGTAATTTAATGGCTTGAGTTTACTTGGGACAAAGTTTGTCCATACATACCAGTACAATTCAAGTGTACTGACGTCCCTTTTTGCCGGGGGCGCTACATTCGTGTCATGATTGTAGGTGGATCAGTAGCAGGCACTTCAGCTCATCGGCAGTAGTATCCTTCTCCTTCCACTGCCCGTTTTGGTGAGCCCCTTTCTTCCTCGGGGCCTTGTGTGGTTCATGCCACTCGGTTTAGATTCCATTTTGGTTTTGTAAGGTATAGCCGGAGCCTTGTTACCGGCAAGTATTGTATTTCCCTTTTGTATCCTAGAGGCTCTGTAGACATGTAAACTGTGGGACTCCAGTCTTATGTATATATATTGTGTATGTCGGGCGTTGTAAAAACTGCAAACTTGTTAATGAATCACTCGTATGGTTTTATTTGTTTAATGTGAAATCATTCAGGGTTAGTAAGATATTTGGTTAATGAGAAACAATCAACACAGGGGTAACGCGTGGGAATGAAAGGCACCCAGGTCCGCTTGACTGGGGCAACCCGGTCAGGCGCCGGCCATGTTCCCCGATTTGGGGCGTGACAAACTTGGTATTAGAGCCTAAGGTTTTTAAAGTGTCCTAGGATGTCTCGGAGCCGTGTCTAGTAGTGCTCTTCTTATAGGTGTGTTGTCGACCACATCATATAAGTAGGGGGCTACACGGACATTTAGGAATATTACCCTTCTTCAACATTCCAAATCGTGCGATAAAGCTTGACTATAATATTGTTTTATAACACGTGCGTTGAGATTCAAGGTAAGTTTAAATGCTCTTTCGTCTGTTTCATGTAGTGTTGTCATATGTCATGACCAATGGGAAAAGACATGGGTATTATGGAGATTGCACATGTATCTTGTTGAATAAACAAGTATGAATATATATATAGTATAAGTACATAGTACTACAAGTATGCTTTATTTGAGGAAAGGATTAAAAGTGATTACCCGCACGAAGAGGCATTGATTTGATAATTGATATGTAAGTTTAAGTAGCACACGTGGTTAGTGCGAGAAGTATATAATTGATCGCAAGGTGTGAAATAATATTGGTTATATAAGCACGTGATATATGGGAGAAAGACTAAGAGATTAATGGTCAGAGTGTAAGTCTCTCACATGAGTTAAAAAGTTATGAAATGAGACTCAATTGGACCCTAGGTGAGAAGACCCTTGTCTTACGAACGTTATAAGGACCTAGAAATGTACGAGGTTGCGTTACACTCATAAAGGATATGCGTGGGGACTTGGAATCCCATACCTACATGGCTGAATAGGAATAGGGAACTTATGAGATCAATACTATGGTGACTTAAATTTTCCTAATAGTCGAGTATATATAAGAGGGATAGATATATGAGGCATATGTTCCTAAAGTTTCTACACTCAAGACTTGTGTCAAGATCCAGGACATTCGCCCCATGTGGGAGAGGGAGGGCCATCGTGAGGCTACTTAAATACAATGAAACAAGAGTGAGACCATGTAGCTATGATATTTGAATATTTTGGTGAAGACAGGTGTGGTCTAGAAAAGAGATAATGGGTAGCATGACTCTTTGAAAGAATATGCTAATGATAGACAACTAGCATCCCAAGAGATTAAGGAATGTAAATTCTTCACGCATGGTAATGTGAATGATAGGGTCAACGATTCTAGAAAATAAGAGTATGTTTGTAAAGAGACTTTTACTTGTTAGAAGGACAGGAGAAATGGAACCCAAGGAAGTACCATATGTCAAATGTGAAATATTGTGAGTACTTGGAATGGGCTAATAATAGATTTGTGATTTAAACAAAGTTTCGGGATACTAAGAAAGCCAGAACGAGTGGGAGAAATAAATGTGTTGCCACAACAACCCAAGATGGTAATTGGGGCTTGATAGAGAGCCTCTAAAGAGTCTTACAAATAGATAAGTGTTGAGTGATGTTCAGACGAACACTCTTTGCTACATATATCCCAATAAGAGTTAAGGGGTGAGCCGGATGAAATACCTAAGTTAATGGACCACGTAATATATGGAAGAGTGCGTGGCTATTCGCTAACTAGGAAGAATGAGGTGAGAAGAAATGGGGAAAAACCTTTAAATTGAGATGGTCATGGTTATCTAAAACAATTTTTGCATCAGAATGGTGGACTCACTTAGGGCACAAGTGTTAATAAAAATTATAAGGGATTAACCGCAATGCAACCGACTTGGGTGACACTGAATATCAACTAAAGGGTCTAGAGATAGTTCATGTCTACACACAATGGGAAGTGAGATTATCGCTGGTGAAGTTGTGGTACTGTAAAATGATTAAACAAGACATAATGATTTTTCAAGTTCACGGGAGGCAGACAAATGTGTGGGACAATAAAGCTATTAACTATGCACTATCCGCAAAACAGGATGGGAATAAAAGGTTCGGAATAGATTGAAAGAGGATGAACACTCGTGACGGACTAGACATGTTTAGCATGATAAATCTTAAGCCGCAATATCAGGGAACTTTATTGGTAACTATAACATGGGAAATAAGGCGAGTTATTCATCGGAGATAGAATCAGGTGGACTAAGCCTTACACTTAAGAGTAAAACCAAAAGTTGTTGTTGAAGGATCGAGGAGGATTTAAAGTTTCAGAGAATACCCTTCTCGGGCTAGTGACCCTTCCTAAATCATATGCATATAAAGGTTGTTGATATATGTTTTAAGAGGTGTTTAACCGTAAGGAGGGATGGTAGGAATTTTCATTCACGGGGGAAGTAGTGCAGTTTCTTAAATTCTATAATGTACATATGGGGAGAAGAGGGTGGTTAAGAAAAGTTAGAGCACAATGTTACCTTACATTTGATGCAATGTCGTGCAAGATAGTGTTATTCGGGGTACGTGTGCAAGTTAGCCAGTGCTATTCATTTGAGATAGGAGGCCATATGAGAAAACTCATTCAACAATGCCTTTTGTTAAGAATTGTGAAGAGTTAGTAGAAATTGTTCACATGGGATCGTAACCATATCAAGGAAATTATAGTAGAACTCAATTCGTGGAAGGTCTTATGTAAGAGGAATATAATAAAGATGTTCCGCTAATGATGTAAAGTGTTAAGGCGATAGTTATGCCTCCAAGGTTTGTTTGGGGTGTGTGTTGATGCAACACGGAAAGGTTATAGAGTATACTTTGAGATAACTCAAGAATCACGAGAAGAATCATCCGACACATGATTTGGAGCTCGCGATAGTTGTGTCTGCTTGAAAATATGGCGGCACTATCTTTATGGGGTTTATGTAGATGTGTTTTCAGACCACAAGAGCCTCCAGTATTTGTTCAAACAGAAGGAGCTGAATCTGAGACAAGCGGCGGTGGTTAGAACTGCTCAAAGACTATGATATGAACATATTGTACCATCCGGGGAAACCAAATGTGGTAGCTGATGCTCTTAGTCGAAAATCCATAGGTAGTATGGCTCATTTGGGTGTGGATCAGAGACCCCTAGCTCGGGAGGTTTACCAATTGGCCAGTTTGGGGGTTCGTATCTGGACGTCAGACGAGGGGAATGTTTTGGTTCATAATGGAGCGGAATCATCATTGGTTGCGGAAATCAAGGAAAAATAGTTTATGGATCCAACATTGGTTCGGTGAAGGAAGTAGTTATGAATGACAAGACCTCAGCATTTGTACTCTGTAGCGAGGATGGTGTATTGCGGTGCCAAGGTAGGCTATGTGTCCCGGACGTGGACGAACTTCGGGAGAGAGTAATGGCAGAGGCTCATATTTCCAGGTATTCTGTGCACCCAGGTTCCACTAAAATGTATCATGATCTCAAGGAGATTTATTGGTGGAACGGTATGAAAAGGGATGTGGCAAGCTTTGTAGCTAAATGCCCGAACTGTCAACAAGTGAAGGCCGAGCATCAACGGCCCGGTGGATTAACTCAGCTTATAGAAATACCAAGGTGGAAATAGGAGATGAGCAATATGAATTTCGTGGTGGGGTTACCTCGCACTCAGCGTAAGTTCGACTCAATATGGGTGATAGTGGATCGACTCACCAAATCAGCTCACTTCGTGCCAGTCAAGTCCACTGATACGGCGGAACAATATGCAAGGTTGTACATCAAGGAGATAGTAAGGCTTTATGGAACTCCACTTTTTATTAACTCAGATCGCAGGGCTCAGTTCACAGCTAACTTTTGGAAGAAGTTTCAGCAAGGTTTGGGAACTCAGGTGAATCTCAGCACAGCTTTCCATCCACAGACCGATGGACAGGCCGAGCGGACCATTCAGACGCTTGAAGATATGTTGCGGGCTCGTGTCTTAGATTTTAAAGGTAATTGGGATGAACACTTGCCACTGATAGAATTTGCTTACAATAACAGCTATCATGCTAGCATTCAAATGGCCCCGTTTGAGGCATTGTACGGGAGAAGATGTAGATCGCCAATCGGGTGGTTCGAGGTAGGTGAAGCGGAATTGCTAGGGCCAGATATGGTGTACGAAGCTATGGAAAAGGTCAAGGTTATTCAGGAGAGAATGAAAACAGCACAAAGTCGTCAAAAGTCCTATGCAGACGTTCGTCGAAGGGATTTGGAGTTTCAAGTCGACGATTGGGTGTTCTTGAGGGTATCTCCTATGAAGGGAGTCATGCGGTTCGGAAAGAAAGGGAAATTGAGCCCTAGGTATGTCGGGCCATATCGGATCATTCAAAGGATTGGTCAAGTTGCTTATAGGCTAGAGTTGCCTCCTGAGATGTCATCAGTGCATCCGGTATTCCATGTGTCCATGTTGAAGAAAGTAATTGGAGATCCATCCACCATCATGCCAGTCGAAGCTATAGAGGTTAATGAAGATCTGTCATATGAAGAAGTTCCAATTGCCATTCTTGATAGGCAAGTCCGTAAGTTGAGAAATAAGGAAGTTGCCTCTGTTAAAGTATTGTGGCGAAGTCAACAAGTTGAGGAGGCCACATGGGAAGCAGAAAAAGAGATGAAGGAAAAGTACCCCCATTTGTTCGATCAAGCCTAGAAGAAATTAGGTGACCCTTCTACTCCTAGTAACTGTCATCTTGCCTAAGTTGTTTCCCTCTTAGTATTAGTAAAGTCTCCTTTATTTGTAATGAGTTAAATGTGTTGTTACCTTGGGTCACTTGAACCGTTCTTGATAAATGAAAGCCTTATGAAGATTTACGTGTTTAATAAACAACTAATAGTAAGTGTAGATTGGTAATGGTTTGTTAAGTGTACATGGTGTGTTAAAATGGTTAAATAAGGTGAAAATTCATCGAAGTGACTAGTTATGTGCAATTGTAACAATGTGATAGAATATGTGCATTCGTTGAGATAAGAAAGTGTATACCAGTTGTGAAAGGTGTTGTATTTGTGTATTGTTGTTTGGTAATGTGTTTCGGGGGCCCTCTGACAGGTGGATATGTCCATAATACAAAGGAAACTCTGGCGAAATTTTTCTAAAATATAAGAGTTAGTCAAAATTTTGATAGTTTGCATAGCATGTCTTTCAAAGCCAACTCATTCTCAAATCCTCATTCGAGGACGAATGATCTTAAGGGGGGGAGGATGTAAGGCCCCGAAAATTTTTTTTCGAGTTATTTAAGATTTCGTCGTGCTAATGTAGGCTACATTGTTTTATCTCGTGTGCAAATAAGGATTCATAATGTTATGGATACTAATTAGATAGTTTAATAAGGTTATAAGTCTTATTATAAGTGATTTGGGGTCTAAGGAGAGGCCTAAGCCTAATCCAAGATGGAAAATTGCATATTAGACGAAATCTGTAAAAGAGTGCGCACAAGACCTCACTTTGAATGATCATATCTCCGGTTATATAAGTAGTTGTGTGAGGATCAACCTATCAAATTAAAGCCCTTTGAGTCTAGTTTCCAACGCAACAAACCGTTCGTCATTCGGAGGTGTATCCAGAAAGTTATGATCATTTTACTCGTCAGGTGTCAGATGCGCGAAGTCCTGCGCGAAGTGGACTTCGCGCACACTTCGCGCACCTTAGGCAGAATGCTCGGGAAAATGCGCGAAGTCATGCGCGAAGCTTGCACACTTCGCGCACCTGGGCAACACTTCGCGCACCTGGATAGTTTTAATACCCCAAAGACCGGCCTAGAGTGTTCCAAACTCATTTTTGGTGTTATGACTTGCTCTCTCAAGAGGGTTTCATCCCAAACTTCATCCCTATGATCTAAGGTAAGATTTTATAGTTCTTTGAGTAATTTCTACCCCTTAAACACTTATACTAACAAGGATTAATCTTCAAAATCCTTAGATTTTCCTTCTAATTCTTGAATTCTTCAAGAACACCTCAAGTGGAGATTCTTAAAATTCTTACAACAAGAGGTATGTCTATCATCTCCAACTACTCTATGGTGATTATTTATGTAAGATACATACATTAGAACTCATGGGAGGGTGATTGGGAGCCATGGGTTCCTAACCTAGGTTATGTTAGTATTGTAGAGGTTGTGAGATGTGTTATTGAGGTATGATTCTTGGTATGGTAGTGTTATGTATGCATGCTTGTGCAAATAGAGTTGTGGGAAGATTGATGAACATAAATAAGTAAAGATAGGGTTAGGGAATGAAGCAATTCTTGAAAAGGGGATTTGAAATCAAGATGCACAATTAGTATTTGATAAAATGCTCAAATGAGCTAGTTTCATGAATATCTTTCTAATATGTGTTTAATTTTGTTATGTCTCATAGTAGATTGGAATTGCTAGAGTTTTTGGAGTGTTGTAGTAACTTAAGGAAAGCTCAATCGAGGTATGTATGGCTAATTTTGATTCTTGTGAAATCGCCTCTTATGTGTAAAATTGTTTGGCATGTGTTGATTTGAGAAATTGTATGTGATTAATTGATGTTGTTGTTGGATATTCAAAGTTGTTGTTGAACTATGAGTGTTGTGGTATGAAATATGAACCGAAAGGTAAATGAGAGTTGAATTGGGTAAATAATTTGTGAATAATGATTATGATAGCCTATATGGCACCTTGTGGAAAACAAACGAAACACTTGAGAATTGGTTTATTGTGGAAAGAGATGAAACACCTGAATTGTGGAAATATTGTAACATGGTTGTGATATTGAATTGAGAAGAAATTGAGAATATGAACCAATGTGTAAGTTGCTTATTTGAACTTGTTGAAATTGTGTGTAGTACCTTATCTGCTGTTTGAAATTGTTGTGTTTTCAACTGCAAGGCGGGGTCGTGTCGCGCGCCGCGACGTGGTGAAATAAGGTGTGGGTTGGGGTGATAAGGGTGGCCGAGGTAATAAGGGTGGTCAGGGGCAATAAGGGTGGAAAGCGATCGAAATCGCTATTGAAAATTGATACATAAATCAATAATGTGAAATTGTGAAAGGAGACAACAGGAGAGTTTGCAACCTGTGGGGCACTGATTGCCCCTTTGTTTGACTACTTGTGCTTTACGTGATTGATTGGTTATTGTTAAAGTGGTTAATTGTAGAAAGTGCTTTGTGTTGAGAATTATTTGAAATGAGGAAAATGTGGAAACATGGTTGGCCGGCTTAATTAATTGTTGATGTAATTTAATGGCTTGAGTTTACTTGGGACAAAGTTTGTCCATACATACCAGTACAATTCAAGTGTACTGACGTCCCTTTTGCCGGGGGCGCTACATTCGTGTCATGATTGTAGGTGGATCAGTAGCAGGCACTTCAGCTCACCGGCAGTAGTATCCTTCTCCTTCCACTGCCCGTTTTGGTGAGCCCCTTTCTTCCTCGGGGCCTTGTGTGGTTCTTGCCACTTCGGTTTAGATTTCATTTTGGGTTTTGTAAGGTATAGACGGAGCCTTGTTACCGGCAAGTATTGTATTTCCCTTTTGTATCCTAGAGGCTCAGTAGACATGTAAACTGTGGGACTCCAGTCTTATGTATATATATTGTGTTATGTCGGGCGTTGTAAAAATTGAAATCTTGTTAATGAATCACTCGTATCATTTTATTTGTTTAATGTGAAATCAATTATGATTAGTAATATATTTGGTTAATGAGAAACAGTCAACACAGGGGTAACGCGTGGGAATGAAAGGCACCCAGGTCCGCTTGACCGGGGCAACCCGGTCAGGCGCCGGTCATGTTCCTCGATTTGGGGCGTGACTCATTTAAGAGCCACCAATGCTTGAGCTTAAACCACTACCATCTCATCTCAGGTGTGAATTTCTAGGTCCTAACTCCACTTTACCTGTTATTATCTCATCTGGTTTGTTAGATGTGCAGGCTCAAAAGCTTATACAGGTACTAAAAGAATGCAAGACTGCCATTGGGTGGACCATGGCAGACATAAAGGGGATCAGCCCCGCATATTGCATGCATAAAATTCTCCTGGAAGAGGGACACAAACCTTCCAGGGAACATCAAAGAAGGCTGAACCCAAACATGAAGGAAGTGGTGAAGAAAGAGGTAATCAAGTGGCTAGACGCGGGAATCATTTTCCCAATCTCTAATAGTAGCTGGGTTAGCCCAGTTCAATGTGTGCCAAAGAAAGATGGCATGACGGTGGTGAAAAACGAGAATAATAAGTTGATCTCAACTAGAACCGTCACCGGGTGGAGAATATGCATGGACTACGGGAAGCTGAATCTAGCCACCTGCAAGGACCACTTCCCACTTCCCTTCATTGATCAGATGCTTGACAGGTTGGCAGGGAGGTCACACTTCTGCTTTCTGGATGGATACTCGGGGTACAATCAAATCTCCATAGCCCCCGAGGATAGAGAGAAGACCTCCTTCACATGCCCTTATGGCATTTTCGTCTTCAGGAGGATGCCATTCGGACTATGCAATGCACCCGCCACATTCCAAAGGTGCATGATGGCCATTTTCACCGACATGGTGGAAGACATTATGGAGGTATTCATGGATGATTTCTCAATGGTAGGGAATTCATTCGATGAATGCCTTGTCAATCTAACAAGAGTGCTGAAACGGTGCATGGAGACAAACTTAGTGCTAAACTGGGAGAAGTGCCATTTTATGGTAAAAGAAGGTATGGAGGTAGACCAATGGAGCTTCAAGTAAAGGCATTGAGGTAGACCGAGCCAAAGTTGATGTCATTGCAAAGTTGCCTCCACCAACATTCGTCAAGGCCATTAAAATCTTTCTTGGACACATCGGTTTTTACCGGAGGTTCATCAAAGACTTCTCCAAAATATCAAAACCTCTCTGTAAGTTACTTGAAAAAGATCACCCCTTTGTTTTTTCTGATGAATGAAGGATTGTTTTTTAGGAACTAAAGAAGAGGTTGGTCACAGCACCCATCATCATTGCCCCCGACTGGGAGCAACCGTTTGAGCTAATGTGCGATGCAAGTAACTATGCAGTGGGGGCAGTGCTTGGCCAAAGGAAAGACAAGCTGATGCATCCAATCTATTATGCTAGTAAGACCTTGAGTGGAGCACAACTAAACTACACAGTGACGGAAAAAGAGATGCTTGCGGTCGTGTTCGCGTTTGACAAATTCCGGTCCTATCTCATAGGATCCAAGGTAATTGTATACACTGACCATGCAGCTTTAAGATACTTAATTGATAAAAAGGACTCTAAGCCACGCCTAATTCGTTGGGTACTGCTTCTCCAAGAGTTCCACCTTGAAATTCATGATATAAAAGGCACCGAAAATCAAGTCACTGATCATTTGTCACGACTTGAAGGAGCTGAAATTGTCAAAGAGAGTGGGGAGATTATGGAAACCTTTCCAGAAGAGCAGCTGCTCACTACCACTCTCTTTGAAGCGCCATGGTATGCTGATTATGCTAATTACCTAGCCAGTGGTATTGTTCCTCACGACCTCTCATCGGTCCAAAGGAACATATTTTTTCATGAAAGTCAACTTTATTATTGGGATGAACCCTATTTGTTTATGATATGTCTCGATAACATGATCCGGAGATGCGTCCCCGAGATAGAACAATATTCTATTTTGTAGGCATGTCACGCTTCAGCATATGGTGGTCACTTTGGAGGAGTGCGTACAACCGCCAAAATACTTGAGGCCGGTTTCTATTGGCCAACGGTGTTTAAAGATGCACACTTGTGGGTGAAGGGTTGCAACGAATGTCAACGCACCGGGAATATCTCCCGGCGTCATGAAATGCCAATGAACCCAATCCAACAAGTAGAAGTGTTCGATGTCTGGGGAATAGACTTCATGGGGTCCTTTGTCAGCTCATACGGAAATAAATACATACTTGTTGCGGTACACTACGTGTCCAAATGGGTCGAAGCTGTAGCGTTACCCACCAATGATGCTAAGGTGGTGGTGGGATTTCTGAAGAAGAACATTTTCACCCGTTTCGGGACTCCAAGGGCTATCATTAGTGACGGGGGCACACACTTTTGCAACCGGGCGTTTGAGAAATTTTTGGCCAAGTATGATGTGAAACACCGAGTTGCCACTCCGTATCACCCACAGACCAGCGGGTAAGTTGAGGTCTCCAACAGGGAGATAAAGAGTGTATTAACAAAAACAGTGAACGCCACAAGGACCGACTGGTCCAGGAAGCTTGATGATGCATTATGGGCTTACAGGACAGCATTCAAGACACCAATCGGCATGTCACCATACAAATTGGTGTTTGGGAAAGCTTGTCATCTACCCGTGGAACTAGAGCACAAAGCATGGTGGGCACTGAAGCAATTGAATCTCAACTGGGATGAAGCGGGGAAAGCTAGAATGACCGTGTTGCATGAATTGGAAGAATTCTAGTATCTGGCCTTTGAAAGCACTAGACTGTATAAAGAGCAGATGAAGCGGATTCACGATAAGAATATCATTGAGCGGAACTTCAAAACCGGGGACAATGTACTGTTATACAATTCGAGATTACGGTTGTTCCCGGGCAAATTAAAATCAAGGTGGTCACGACCCTTTCGGGTAATTGAGGCATTAGATTCGGGCACTGTGGAAATTCAGACCATCGATGGTTCACGCACATTCAAGGTAAATGGACAGCGGTTGAAACTTTATGTCGGCATGGATGACATCGAGGACAAAGTGGAACTACGGTTAGATGAACCTCAAAGGTCTAGCGAGCCTTAAAATGTGCTAAGATGAGTCGTGCCGCGACGTTAAATCAGGCACTACGTGGGAGGTAACCCACAAACGTGTTGTAAGTATGCTCATTATAGTTAGTCTATATAAAAAAAAGAATTTCGCGACCGCGAATGAACCGCAAAAAAATGACCTCTCTGAAGTTTTGACTGTTCGTGGTTCGTCCGCGACCGCGAACGAACCGCGAAAATGACCCCTCTGAATTTTTTACTGTTCGCGGTTCGTCCGTGACCGCGAACGAACCGCGAACGAACTGCGAACGACCGCGATCAGCTCTGCGGTCGGCAGAAACAAAAAGATTTTTTTAATTTTTCTTCCACCCCCCTTTTTAATAACCCTAAAACACTAAACCCGCTCCCCATATTTCCCAAAACCAGCCGCCACCCTCTCCAAAAACTCCCTCCCTCTCTAGATTTCTCTCCTCTTTCTCTCTACAATCTCTCCTCCATTCTTCTCCAACTAATTCATCCACTTCAATCCTACTTCTCTACTACATTCCATAGTAAGTTTTCTCCTTTGTTTTCTTTCTTTCTTCTTTTAGTTCTTTAATTTTTATTATTAGTTGGGTAGATGTAATTAGTTACTTGTAATTTAATTTGTAAAATATGTATTATATATTGCTAGTATTAGTAGAATCCATCTATGTTACTTGGTTTTTGGTAGTAGAATGTTATATGAATTGTTTGGAACCTTGTTGATATTGATGGAATTATGGCAGAGATTGTGTTGTTGGGTCTCCAATTTAGTTAATAATGCTAATTTTGTTGTTTTGGAGACCCAAAGTGTTGGTTAATATAATTGTGGTTGGTTGGCTAAATTGGGCAATTGTTGTTGTAGTAGTTGATTATTGAATTTTTAGGGGAGATAATGCCCAAATAGTGAGTTGCTTGTTGTTGTATATTATTGGAGATGGTTTAGGGTAATTGGGTCATGTTAGATTGCCAAAATAAATAAGTGTGGGGTGCTTGAGATGAATTGGTGAAATTGTTAGATAAGTGGTTAAGTATAGGAGTTATGGGATGATAGCACTAAAGAGACGATTGTGGTATTCCATGGATGGTGAAGTCTAAGTAGCCAACCGATGTTCTAACATTATGCAAATTTTTGGTTGTCTCTTTTGTGCAGGATCATGGCCCTTAAAAGATCAAGACAGGGTGCTAGCTCTTCTAGGCAATCAACATATGATGAGTCGAGGTTTGCCAGCGAGGAGGCGGAAGGTGATTTCCACGCCAAGGCGGCTAAGTCCGTGCTCCAGGAAGTTGAAGTTGATAGGTTAGCCCTTCGGTCTGAAAAGCCCGAGATATATGATGAAAATTCGCCGTCGCGAAATGGAGTTCCTATTTGACGCACCGGCCCTCGTGAACAAGATGCTTGTTAGGGAGTTTTATGCCAATGCTCCCTACGGGATGGCTAGGAGGGTATTCGTCCGAGGTAAGTACGTCTACGCCCATGCTCATACTATTAGGCAGGCACTTAGACTGCCGAATCATACTAGTGACGTGGACTACTACCATGATAGACCTGGTGTCACCCGGGACATACTAATTGAGGCCTTATGTGTTGATGGCATCCTTGTTTGGATAAGAAATAAAACACTCCATTCTAACTGCTTTACACATACTGCTAAATGCTAGTTTTCTATCATATGTAACCGGCTCTTGCCCTCCAGCAACACCACTGATGTCAATTTTAATAGGGCACTTCTAACATGGTGTTTTGTAACACAACGGGACGTGGACATCGCCCGCTTAATTAGTGACGAGATGGTGCTGAGGGGTTCCCTCAAAGCCAAGGGTTTTTATTACCCATCTCTCGTCACTACTTTGTGTCTCGGCCATCATACCCCGGTCCTGGCCTCGGATGGTGATCTCCAACCAAAATCTCCATTTAGATCTTCTCAAATCCAGGTCGGCCGAGACAATGACCCAATTGACTTGGATGCTGAGGTTGACCCTGTGACGGTTGCCCGGGCCAGGCATTCCACTGACTCAGATGGACCTTCTCGGCATGCTCACCGTGGAGCGAGTATGTCTAGGTCCGAATCCACACGACCTATGACTAGGTCCATAGAGGAGGAGGTTGTTGATCTGCGCACCTCCGTAGATGGCTTGCACACGCGCTTAGACGCGATGTCTCAGAGGAAAGCTCGGTCGGAAAGCAGGTTCATGGAATGGTTCCGAGCACTTGGTCAAGCATGTCACATCGACCTATCCACAGTCTCCGACTCCGAGTAAGTCTCAGGTACGTTTTCTCGCCCCTCTTGAGCTATATTTTTATCTTTATGTCATGAGGACATGATATGATTTTAAGTGTGGGGTGGGTGACTTATCTTGTATATGTTGTATATATTAGTTGTAGTTGTAAATACAAATAGCTATTTTGGCCCGATGATGGACACTTGGCGACGAGTTTCTTAAGGGTCCAAGTCGGAATAAAAACACAAAAAATCAGAAAATTTGAAAAATCCAAAAATATGAGTAGAGGACTCTTCCCGATGACGGACTATTTAGGACAAGTACTCTTGAGGGAAGTAGTCCACGTAGGAATTTTTCTTTCTTTTATTTTTCTTTTTTTAGGTAGTGTATCATCTCCCCCTTGGTTTTCTTTTGACCACGGTTCCTTTCCAAGGGTTTTTCTTGAACCGTGTTAGGTAGATTTTTATTTTTTAGGATTAGAGGACAAAGGGTAGCATGTAACCCCAAGTATGCACATTAGCAAAGCTTAATTGAGCTTGAGAATGTATTTTCTAAGGTTGACTATAGATTCTAAACATGCCTTAAAAGTGCACAATAAAGCTTGCTTTAACATTGATAGGACTTTGTAGATGAACCGGATTCTAAATGAGTTGCATGCTATGTGTGTGTGAGATTTTACTTGCATTGTATGTTTTACATGATGCCTAGAACTTGCCCTGTGTGTTTGCAAAGCGAAATAGAAGTTGTTTGGTTGTAGAAAGGATATATGCATTTCTTTGTGTAACCCCATAAACCAATAGATATGAATTCACCCGTACATAATATTTTAGTTAACCCCTTTGAGCTTAAAGCCTATTCTTTGATAACCCCTGAATGTTCATGAAAAAAATCAAAATCCTATATTGTTCTACTTTACCTCCTAGAAGCACTTATATTGTAATGGATATGCAAAAGTCTAAGTGTGGGGTGAAGGGAAATTGAAAAAGGGAATATCAAGAATGAATGGTAGAAATTAGTGAACTAGCCAAAATAATGTAAATATGTCGCAAAGCAATGAGAAAAAAAAATTTTAAAGAAAAAGAAATTTTGAAAAAAAAAGAGCTATATCAATGTATATATAAAATAAAATTAGAAAGGTCAGTACACCAACAAAAGAAAGTGGGGATTCAAAGTAAATAAAGGTGAAGAAATGTTTAGGGAAGACATAAGGAAGAAAACGAAAAGGGAAGTTGTGAAAAAAAAAGTGCTTAGGGAGGTTAGTCACTATAACCAAAAGTATCCTACCCGTCCCGTAGCCAACATTACAACCCTTAAAGACCTCTTGATCTATGATTGAATAACTCGATTAGTGGAGTATTACATTATGGGCAAGCCTATGGTGTGTCTGTATACATATGAATGTTGTTTGTTGAGAGTGAGTGAATTTTTCCGATATTTATAAGTTCCATGTTCTAAATTTTTTTTGTGTGGGAACTTCTCTTAATAAATTATGTGAGGGCATGTAACTCAAGAGGAAGAAGGTAAATCTGCAAGTTTTCGATAATAATTAGAGTAAACAATAATGTGCTGGCATGAGAGTTTACGGTTAGGTAAGGATTGTGCATATCTTAGGTTAATCATGAAAAATAGCTTTTGTGACATAATTTGGGGGAGACATAAATAAAATTGGCCTAAAGTGTGATTAAGGTTGCTCGAGGACGAGCAAAGTTTTAAGTGTGGGGTATTGATAATAGGTGAATTTGACTATATTTATGCCCTAAATAATTCACACTTTGTTGTTGAATTGATATTGTTTATGATGACAAAATGCTTTGATTAGTGTTTATTGGTGTGTTATAGGTACACATGAACCATTGGATGCTAAAGGAGCTATTTTGGAGTCACATGATGATGAAAATGCCAAGTGAAGAGTTGAAGTGAAGTGAGCTTGAAAAATTGAAAAAGAAGTCTGAAGTACTGTTCATCCGCGGTTCACTCGCGACCGCGGATGAACCGCGAAAAAACAAGCTCTCTGAACTTTTGGGAAGAATTAGAGGACTGCTCTGTTCTCGATTCGCTCGCGACCGCGGACGAACCATGGAAGGCGCCGCAAATATTTTTCCTAGTTGTGTACAAATTCAGTTTTAAGCCCTAAAACCTCTATATAAACCCCTAGTTCGCCCAATAGAGGCAAGCATTATATTTTTGACTACTTTTGCAAGATTATTAGTAAGAGAGAACTCTCTCAACTTATTTCTTTCTTTTATATTGATTCTTTGATTATGAATTTCATTATTATTCTTGTTTCTTTGATCATGAGTAGCTAATTCCTTATCTAAGGTTTTGATGGAACCTATTGGGTGATGAACTTCTCGTTTATGTGATTACAATTTGTTAGCTAGATTTCTATTTGTTCAACTTCATTCTTATTGTAGTTAATTGGTAGGATCCCCAATTAGTTGTGCCTATTTAGTGTGCATAACTTGGAAAAGAGTGCATATTTAGGTGTATTGTTGAACAACACCACACCTAGGTTATTAGAGGAATCTATAACTTTAGGCATAAAGACGGGATTAGGAATAACGAAGTCTTGGGTGCAATCTTAAGTGAACTATTCAAATTAAAGCTAGATAGGGTAGCTCGGGAGAGTGCACTAGTAAATTATTGTAATTACTCGGGAGAGGGTTATGGTACAAATCGCGTTCATGATTGATAGAATATATTGACAATGTATGAGCATAAATAGAAGGGATTCCATCAATAGGGGAAATCAATACCTTAGTCTTTCTCCATATTATTTTACCCTATATTCAATTCTTTCTTTTAAGCCTTTTAATTCTTGCAAAGTAGTTGTTCGAAAATAACACAAACATATATTCGAAATTTTGGGAACTTGATTTGGAAGTATTCTTGGGTTGTAAAAGTTGTAATTGGTAGGTTAATTCCATGTGGGATCGATTCTGGACTCATTAGACCAGGTTATATTGACTACGATCGTTGCTTGGACGTGAATCAATTTTGGCGTCGTTGCCGAGGAATTAACAGAATTATCAGTTGCCATTGACATAACTTCAAGATTCTTGTGTAGTCAGGTTCTTTCTACACTTTACATTGAATATTTTGACGGTTGTTGATTTGGGTACTCAGGT
>JASVEL010007136.1:0-158451 GCA_032618575.1 Nicotiana noctiflora
GTGCACTTTATTTGATTGCTTTTGGTGAGAAAGAGAGTAAAAGCACGAAGGTTGATGTCGTACAACTGTTAATTTTCCTGCCTCACTAATTATTGTTATTGCAAGGTTGCTTGCTTAAATTGCTGACTTTATATCCGGACTGTCCCCCCCTCCCCCCCGTAGTATACTCCCCTCATGCATAACTGTTTAATTTCTTTATTCTTTCCTTTTATACAGGTTGATTGGGTATCCTGTCTAGCCTCGTCACTTCTTCGTCGAGGTTAGGCCACGCACTTACCAGCACATGCAGTCGGTTGGGCTGATGCTACACTCTGTGCATATTTTTGCACAGATTCAGGAGCAGTTTTTGGACCTCAGTTGTAGAATTTGATCGGGAGCTGACTTCAGTCCGGGGACTTTCGAGGTATCATAGCTGACGTTTGCAGGCCGGAGTCCCTTCTATGTTATAGTTTGTATTCTTTGTACCGAGAAAAACATTGGTGTACTTCTATTCAAGCTTATTTTTTGCATTTTTAGTAGTTCGTGAGTTAGCGACACCGGTCTTGGATAGAGAAATGTTAAACTTCTACATCTTCGGTTTTCAGTTATCTATGCTTTTACGACTTCCGTTTTTATTTAAATGACTCATTTTATTTATATTGTTGAGGTGTTATCAGAGAATGTTTGAAATGCTTTGCCTAGCTCCAATAGTAGGCGCCAATCACGACTCCCGATGGTGGAAAATTCGGATCGTGACATTTTGTAACAACACCTTAAAAAGAAGAAAAAAAATATTAGTACTTCACCTATTATTGTTATCATTAGCTTTCCTTCATTATATTTAGTGTAATTATTGTTAGCTCTATCACCGGTTGTATTTTTTTTTTCATTGCCAGTATTCGGACGTATATTTTTTATTTTTCAATATAATTTGTTGTTACATATTATTATTTTCTTATCATTGTTTATTTGTTATTATTTTTATAATATTATATTATTATTGTTAGTAGTAGTACTTCTGCAATGTTATTCTTACTGATTACTTTATACACTAATATAACTTTTTTTATAATTAATAATACTATACTATCTCATTTCGTTGTTTGTATTACTAGTGACTCTTACTTGTTAATTTCATTATTATATTTATATATTTTTATTTTATTATTAGAACAATTAATAGTATTATTATGTACAATATTGCGGTATCTATTTTTATTCACTAACTATCTTTATTATCGTTGAAATTTACTTTTTATAATTGTCATCATATGTGTCACACCTCCTTTTTACGCTTACCCGCTCGAGCGCGTAGGAGTTTTTCCAATTAAAGGACAATCGAAACGGGATTTATTTATTTAGTTCAGAGTCGCCACTTGGAAAAATAATGGTGTTCCAAGTCACCGGTTTTAATCCCGAATCGAGGAAATTTATGACTTTGTATTACGGTCTGCGAAATTAGAAACCTGGATAAGGAATTCTGTTAACCCGGGAGAAGGTGTTAGGCACTCCCGGATTCCATGGTTTTATCACGGTCGCTCAACTGCAATTTTTGTTTCTATCTGATTTCTTTATATATTTTTTATTTATGTGCTCTTATATTCCGCTTTTCAATTTTGGAAGAATTGCAACGTCACGAAAATACATTTCGAGTCACACCGCAACCAGTACGCCTGCGACTTTAATATATATTTTAGTTTCACCGAGAGTAAGATTTGGCTCACATAAATGCGCACCCGTATTTAGGAAAGTATTTTTGTTAAAGTCGTGCCTAAAGAGTCTATCGTGTTGTTTAACTTTGGGGAAAGGACCGTGAAATTCACTAAACGGTCCTTCCGAGTCTAAGGTTTTCATTACAATTAATTGAGGGCTCCATGATTTATACGTTATTTAGCGGGGCTCGTCTTATTTTTAAAAGAAAATCCTATGATGACTACATTTTCTCCGTTTAAATTTATCTCTAAAAATAAAGTAAAAAAAATCTTAATTAATTATATACTAAAAAATCATTCATTAGTTACCAACTTAAGACCATTGTTACCGAAAAGAATACTACTGAAATTGAAATTATAAATAAAAATACAGAATTGACGGGTAGTATTTTTAAAGAGAAGCTAATTATCTTATAATTAACTTGAACCCATATCGTTAGAAGAATAAACCATTGGAATTAATTAATTGCAACTATTGGAAACTAAAGCTTACCTTAATTACTAATACTTATTCGAAAGTTCACTAAACTTTGACGTGAACTCAACTAGCATGTTTCAAACCTGTTGGATTAATATTCTTGACCTTATTATATTGATTCGCACTTCGAATATGTTAAACCTATCGATTCCAACTTACATGAGTTCGAAGCTAGATTTCAATAATCCTTCTAAATGTTGCTAAAGAAGACTTCAAGATGACAATTGACAGTAGTCATTTCTTAATGATAGGATATCAATTCAAGTAATCTAGACTAAACTTAGCATTAGGGATTGAAACATAAATTCCTGTGATTATGAGCCAAGATGGGAGACTAATTCGCGACATATCTTGTTTATTGTTAACACTAGCTAACCGTTGAAATATGCCAATAATAAAGACTAATCAAAGATAATCAATAAGGAAAGATCAAATTAAGTTCTTACTGTAATTCATAATCCCCTAGTTCGAATAATAAATTAACATTCAATTACATAAGATAATCCAAGGAGTAACAGAAAATAACTCATACAAGAATACTTAGTTAAGAGTAATCCTTAGTTCAATTACAGTACAATCAAATCATAACAAATCTACATAATGAAATGTATAAGCTTTTAACATAGGATAACATCAACTAAAAAAAACAGCTTCCATTTTTCGATTCATTCTTTAGCAAGGGTTGATATATCAACATAAGTATCGAAATATGTACCTGGCAATTACAATGAGGAGAAGTCAGTTGCAACAGCAGTAAGACACAACAACAATAGCAACAGAACAACAAAAGCAACAGCAGGAGAACAACAGCCAGCAACAGAACAACAGCCAGCAGGCAGTTCAACAACAGAACAACAGCAACAGGACAACCACAACAACAGGACAACAACAACAGCCACAGAACAACAGCAACAGCAACAGAACAACCAATAGAACAACCACAACAACAGGACAACAACAACAGCCACAGAACAACAGCAACAGCAACAGAACAACCAACCCCGGCAGCAAACAAAACAACAACCAGCAGCAATGTGCAATCAACAAAGATAGATGCAACTACCAGCCCAAAGTCTGGCCAAACTCAATGAAACAGTGACAAGCTCACTTGGGAATTTTTCTCTCTATCTCTTATGTGTTTTCAGTAGAGTATTTTGTGAGTGTTAATGTGTTTTTGCCAATATTCTCAATGTGTGAATCTATTTCAGAATGCTCCCTAATGTTCTTTTTCTGTGAGTGTTTTCCAGTGAGTTTTATATCCTTCAAGACTCAAAACAATCAACATATTTAATTATTTCAGATCTGTCCAGCACATATTATTCTCTCTTTTTGCACTTTTCAGCTGTCTAAACATGGTTCTACCCTTTAAACAATCCTAAAGTGCAGAAACTATGTGGGATACCTGCTGTCCAGCAGGTTCCACTGCCTAAACATGTGCCTTGCACCCTCAAATTTCTATCCTAAGCTAAACAACTATATCCAATCAGTTTCTTTATTAACTAACAGCTAGTTAACATCTATGATTCAACAACTACAACCAATTCCAGTCCTATTTGAAATCAACAACAACTAAAAGCTTACAATCCAAACACAAATTTGAATCAAATTAGCAAATCTGAAATTCTGTCCCAATGTTTTTTAAAAACGAACCTACGAATCCAATCGACGACATTCGTATAATCGATTACAATACGCATAATCGATAAACAATAGTCGACGAACAAATAATCCAAGAAACTCTCGGCCATAATAGTTTAAAAATGCAGAATTAGCCATTCGACGAATTTAAACGAATCGAATTCGTATCATATAACGCCACATTTACAACAATGAATCAGAGAAATAACAAGTCGACCAAACAAAAGGGTCCCAAACAGATGAGAAAAAAAATAGAAAATCACAACAAACGGACAACCATAATCACAACAAATAAAAATGAACAAGGAGAGAAAGTAAAGAACACTATACCTCTGAAAAATTCGAAACAAGGCAGCGGCCGAGAATGAAATTCGTATTCGGAATCGAACGGACCTTAATTGAAATGTTTTCAAGCGAAAACGAATCAATTAAGGTCTATTAGACCCCAATTTCTCAAAAAATCCGAAAATAAATCCCTATTTCGAAATTTAGGGTTCTTAGCTCGGTTTTTGGGACTTAATGATTTCCGGCCAGATTCGAGCAGAACTAACGGTGGTTAGGGTGTTAGGGAGGTGAGGTGAGGGTGTGGTATCAATTTGGGGTGATTTGGAGCATGTCGGATTTTAATTCGAATCTTTGATTGAAAATTCGAGAAATTGTGGCGAGATTCGAAGTAAACCGAGCCGGGGATTAGATTGAGGAGGTCTTGTGGAGTTTGGGGTGTAAATTTGGGGAGGTTTGGAGGTTGTCCGCCGGCGGAGAGGATTTCCGGCCGGCGGAGGGAGGCGGCGGCGGCGTTAGTTTTTCTGGAGGAAGAGGAATATAGGTATTTTTAGGGTTTGGGGGGTTTTGGTATTTGGGAGATTAAATGATTAATCTGGACCGTTGGATGAGATAGGATGGACGGCTGAGATTTAAGGGGGGACCCGGGTTTTGGGTTGGGACGTGGGCTAGGTCTGCCGTCTGGGCCTGGGGAGTTTGGACCGTTTGGGCTAAAGACTGGGGTATTTGGGCTAAGGCAGCTGGGGCGTTTTGGCCCAAATCCTTTTATTCAATGTTTTTTCCCCTTTATTAGCTCTTATATCTTTTTGTATTTTTTTGTATTTTATTTTCTTTGTATTTTTTTTATATTTTCCCTACTTTATAATTATTCGGAATTAATTAAAACTAAACTAATTACCTTCTTTTTTTTCAATTTAAAAAACTAACTAATTTTTTTGATTTTTAATTTAATTTGTTTAAAAAATGAATTAACTTCCTAAGAAATGCAATTTTTGTATTTTCATTTATCACACGCAAATAACATGCAAACAACTAACACAAAATTCACACAAAATTTAAAAAAAATAAGGAAAAATCATTTATTTTGAATTTTATAGGAATAACTCATGTGTAGGGTAAAAATCACGTGCTCACAATCTGCCCCTCTTTGCTCGGGGACACGAAGAGTTTCCGTGCAAAGATAAGTGAGCAACTATGAACGATGTTTACCCGTTCGAGTATTCCATTGTGAAGCATTTTGAAACGTTTTGACCGCACCCTGCTTCAGAGGTCGCCTACATATCCTGGGCTAAACAGGAATCAGGCCAGTGTAGTTCGGGAAGGTCTGGTAGCTGGGATTACCAAGGACTGTGATCTCACTGCTGTTGCTGTTGTTAATGCCGTCATTGCTGACTGGCTCCTTATTACACCGTGCTAAACGAAAAATAAGAAGTTAGACTAAATTACAGTATTGCAAATTCTTATCTATCCTTTTTAACTTGATTTTGTCATGTTCCTTGCCATCTTGCTGTCTCTGATGTTTCTTCACATGCTTCTTCTCCTCTGACAATTGTTATTTCGGCCTATCTTGATTGCCGAACTCCGACCATTGGTCCCTCTTTGTGATCTTCGAACTATTCTCCTTCGAAGTCTGAACCCATCTTTCTGATCCTTGTTGCCTTCCTTTTGATTATGAACTTGGATTCATGCTGGGGATTTCCGTTACATTCAACCGCTTTCCTCAACCAAATTCAAAATAAACCGCCATTCCATTCTTCAGACGGGCTCCCTGACTTCCACTACAACTTCAAAATAAATCGCCACTCCATTCTTCAGGCGGGCTCCCTGACTTCAACTACAACTTCAAAATAAATCGCCACTCCATTCTTCAGGCGGGCTCCCTGACTTCAACTACAACTTTCTAAATAAAATCGCCACTCCATTCTTTAGGCGGGCTCCCCGACTTCAACTACAACTTCGAGATAAAATCGCCACTCCATTCTTCAGGCGGGCTCCCTGACTTCAACTACAACTTCGAGATAAAATCGCCACTCCATTCTTCAGGCGGGCTCCCTGACTTCAACTACAACTTCGAAATAAAATCGCCACTCCATTCTTCAGGCGGGCTCCCTGACTTCAACTATAACTTCAAAACAAAATCGCCACTCCATTCTTCAAGCGGGCTCCCTGACTCCAACTATAACTTCAAAATAAAATCGCCACTCCATTCTTCAGGCGGGCTCCCTGACTCCAACTACAACTTCAAAATAAAATCGCCACTCCGTTCTCCAGGCGGGCTCCCTGACTTCAACTATAACTTCAAAATAAATCGCCACTCCATTCTTCAGGCGGGCTCCCTGACTTCAACTACAACTTCAAAATAAATCGCCACTCCATTCTTCAGGCGGGCTCCCTGACTTCAACTACGACTCACTAATTTCATCCCATCCTTATCGCCTTCCTTTGTTTCCTGTACCATTTTCTTCTTCCTGCATCGTCTCTTGGGCTACCCTTTTCTTCTGAATTACCTCGTCTTGGAATTGCTTTCCCACTGGGTCGTGATACTTTTCCTTTGGCTGCTGGAGATATCTTTGGAACTGTTTACTCACCTGCTGGTGATGATGCTGCTGGGGAAGTATTCTTTATTTCCGTCACCCCTCATTCTCTCTCGGCCTCGCCGGGGGTTGAAATGTCATTAGCTGGCGGGGGATGCCTTTTCCCTTTCCTTCTTCCCGGACCTCCTCCGGGACTCACGCCTCTGCTTCCTTGAAAAACTTATGGGATATAATGCTGCTGCGGGAATCTCGAAGTTAGTGTTTCATTTTCCCAACAACTGCTGGGGATGATACCAGGCTCCAAGATCACCCCCTCGTGTTGTCTGGCCTCTCTCAAAACTATTCTGCTCAGAACTGGTATTCCGCGAGATCTCGTTATCCTTATCCACTGGGTATCTGTTTTCAAGAAAATTTTCGCAATGGGCGAAAATTTTCTGCCCCAGTTTGATGACCTTCTATGCGGCATGCTTTTCCGCCGACGAACCCTCTTTTCCTGCTTTAAATCAAAGAAAAATTGTTAGTTTCAAAACGCAGTGAGTGGTCGTGCCACTCTTGTTGGGGGCCATTTTCCTTTCCTCTTTCAGCTGCTCGGCCTCCCTCGAACTTTTGGTGACGACGTTGACACTTGCTGGGGATGATGCTCTTTCCGCAGATGGTCCCTCATCTCTCCTTTTATTCCAACCTTCGGTTCGGTCCGACCCTTTTAGTCGATGATCTGTTATGAGAAATCGTCTTCTGGATGTGTAATATGTGTCCATCGTACTCCATAATTCCCGTGAACCTTTCAATCAACCTGTCGTTCTAACCTTAATATCGGAACGACTTTTGCCTTGTTGCCTCGTTCCACGCCTATTCATCTTCATTGTACCGCTTTGGGAGACTCGGTAGTAAGCTTTGAAAAGTCAATTTTCGAAAACAAAAGAAGAAATGATATATAAAGAATGCTGACCACGAATGACAAAAGAAAGGGAAAACTTTTCTGAGCTCAAAACTGGAAAAACTTATCTGAATGTGTAGCTGATCCAATGGTTATGCCGCGCCTTCGAGATTAATCTACCCAGTCTATTTATGTCAATCACTTTCTGATGGCCGCGTTTTGCCAGAAGAAAACGAATGTCCCAACCTTGTCTCATGCAGACACCTTGCAACTATCTTTCCTTGTCACCTCATAGTGCCCTTCGAAGGGTTTTCACTAATGAGATTCTCTCGTTTCTCTCGATCTCCCGTCGCCTTAGGGTGCCGTAAAGGTTTTCACCGTAAGACTCTCTCATTTTATTTCTCTCAACTTTCTTCGCCTCAAGGTGCCCGCGAGGGTTTTCACCGTTAAGGCTCTCTCTCATTTTGCTTTCTTTCCAGGCTGGGGTATTGCCCGTGAGATTCCCTCTAAAGCATTATCCCTTTTCGGCTTGTGCATCCTGGATTCAATCGAGGATCGGAGTGTCGCTCTTGGCTTTCATTCGCATGACTTGGCATTTCTCAAATACTGATCGAGAGGTCTTTTTCGGTCATTAATGTGGCTTTTGTGCGTGAGGCTAAAGAAAAGAGGTTTCACCTCAACGGTTAGCTCATTACAACTTTCGGAATCCATACCATCTTTTCAAACGAAACAATGACTTCTGCCCCAGTTTTGTTGCTTGGGGAATCTTTGATTTTTATTTTATTATGACCGAGCCGTGTGGCGCCTACGTATCCTTCTTGAGGAATCAGGTCGAACGTAGTTCACTTTTTCTTGTGTTTTTTTTTTCTTTGTTTCTTTTTCTATTTTGTTATACATCTTCCTTGAGGATTCCAAAAGAGGGTATATGAAAGAATAATTAAGGCTCAAAGGGGAAAACAAGGGTTAAAGTGTTTGGGTAGTAGAAAAATTGCCTCTGTCATTTCATTCTCCGAAAAATGCCAAATACAAACAAACGAAACCAAGCGTTGACAAATGCATTAAAGAATTACACATAATATCTCTTGACTGCATCAGAATTGATAGCCATATCAGTGCATCTCCCCTCAACATCAGTTAAACATAGAGCGTCGTTGGATAACACTCTAGTCACAACAAATGGTCCCTGCCAATTTGGAGTGAACTTGCCTTTCGCTTCGGCCTGATGTGGTAGAATTCTCTTCAGCACATGTTGTCCCACTTCAAATTTCCTGGGACGTACCTTCTTGTTATATGCTCTTGCCATTCTCTTTTGATACAATTGGCCATGACATACTGCTGTCAATCTCTTTTCATCGATCAAGCTCAATTGCTCTAATCGGGTTTTGACCCACTCATCATCGTCAATCTCAGCTTCAGCGACAATTCGGAGGGATGGAATCTCAACTTCTGCGGGTATTACCGCTTCAGTCCCGTACACCAACAAGTAAGGAGTTGCACCTACCGAAGTCCGGACGGTAGTGCGATAACCCAACCAGTGCAAATGGTAACTTTTCATGCCATTGCCTAGACCCTTCTACCATCTTCCTCAATATCTTCTTTATATTTTTGTTTGTTGCTTCAACCGCACCATTTGCTTTGGGACGATATGGTGTGGAATTTCGGTGTGTAATCTTGAACTGTTGGCAGACCTCTTTCATCAATCCGCTGTTAAGATTGGCACCGTTATCCGTGATGATTATCTTTGGAATTCCAAACCTGCAGATGATGTGGGAATGTACGAAGTCCACCACCGCCTTCTTGGTCACTGATTTGAAGGTTTTGGCCTCCACCCACTTGGTAAAATAATCGATCGTTACCAAAATGAACCTATGACCATTGGAAGCCGCAGGTTCTATAGGTCCAATAACATCCATACCCCATGCAACAAACGGCCATGGTGCCGACATTGTATGCAATTCGGTTGGCGGAGAATGAATCAAATCTCCGTGTATCTGACACTGATGGCATCTTCGCATGAAACTTATACAATCACGCTCCATAGTGAGCCGGTAATATCCTGCTCGAAGAATCTTCTTTGCCAATACATATCCGCTCATGTGTGGTCCACAAACTCCAGAGTGTATATCTGTCATCACTGTTGTGGCTTGACTCGCATCTATACATCTCAACAATCCCAAATCTGGGGTTCTTTTATACAGCACCCCTCCACTAAGGAAAAATCCGTTCGCCAATCGCCGAATAGCTCTCTTTTGATCTCCAGTTGCTTGCTCTGGGTATATTCCTAACCTGAGGTATTCTTTGACATCATGAAACCATGGCTCACCATCCATCTCTTCTTCTATCATATTACAATAAGCATGTTGATTCCGAACCTGAATATGTAATGGATCGACACGAACCTTGTCCGGGTGGTGTAACATTGACGCCAAAGTAGCCAAAGCGTCGGCAACCTCATTATGCATCCTTGGGATATGTCTGAATTCTACCGACCGGAAACACTTAGTCAGATCATGCAAACACCGACGATACGGGATAAGCTTTAAATCTCTGGTTTCCCATTCTCCCTGAATTTGATGTACCAGAAGGTCCGAGTCCCCCAAGACCAAGACGTCCTGTACATCCATGTCCATCGCTAATCGCAACCCCAAGATACATGCCTCGTACTCAGCCATGTTATTGGTACAGTGAAAACGCAGTTGAGCAGTAACAGGATAATGATGTCCCGTTTCAGAGATAAGCACAACCCCTATTCCGACTCCTTTTGCGTTTGCCGCTCCGTCGAAGAAAAGCTTCCACCCTGGATCCTCGGTTAACTCCAACCCCTCAATCTGCAATACTTCCTCATCTGTAAAATACGTCCTCAAAGGTTCGTATTCGTCGTCAACGGGATTCTCGGCTAAGTGATCGGCCGGGGCTTGAGCTTTCATAGCCGTCCTTGTCACGTATATGATGTCGAACTCCGTAAGTAATATTTGCCATTTTGCTAACCTCCCTGTAGGCATAGGTTTCTGGAAAATATACTTCAACGGATCCAAGCGTGAAATGAGGTAAGTGGTATAAGAAGACAAATAATGTTTTAGCTTTTGGGCTACCCAAGTCAAAGCGCAACATGTCTTTTCCGGATGAGTGTACTTGACCTCGTGGACCGTGAATTTCTTACTGAGGTAGTAAATGGCCCGTTCCTTCCTGCCAGTAAGATCATGCTGCCCCAGTACGCAGCCGAACGAATTCTCCAAAACCGTTAGATAAAGAATCAGGGGTCTACCCGGTTCGGGCGGAACCAGTACGGGTGGGTTTGACAGATACCCTTTGATTTGGTCAAACGCTTCCTGACATTCCGTCGTCCATTCTATCGCAGCGTCTTTCTTCAACAGACGGAATATAGGTTCACAGGTTGCTGTAAGCTGAGCAATAAACCTACTGATGTAATTTAACCTTCCCAACAAACTCATTACCTCTGTTTTATTCCTTGGCGGGGGTAACTCCTGAATGGACTTGATTTTGGATGGGTCCAACTCAATGCCCCGTCGGCTGACGATGAATCCTAGCAACTTTCCCGATGGAACTCCGAATGCGCATTTGGCCGGATTGAGCTTGATATCATATCTTCGAAGTCTTTGAAAGAACTTCCTGAGGTTGGCAACGTGGTCTTCTTGACGTCTAGATTTTATGATCACATCATCCACGTACACTTCAATTTCCTTGTGTATCATGTCATGGAATACCGTAGTCATCGCCCTCATGTATGTTGCCCCTGCATTCTTCAAACCGAATGGCATCACCCGGTAGCAATAAGTCCCCCACGGTGTGATAAAAGCCGTCTTTTCTGTGTCCTCTTCATCCATCAAGATCTGATGATATCCCGCGTAGCAATCCACAAAGGATCCGATTTCACATCCGGCGTAATTATCAATCAGGATATGGATATTGGGAAGCGGTAAATTATCCTTAGGACTCGCCTTGTTGAGATTGCGGTAGTCCACGCATACTCCTGATCTTTCCGTCTTTCTTTGGCACCGGTACTACGTTAGCCAACCATTCAGGGTATCGAGTGACACGAATGACTTTCGCCTGCAACTGCTTGGTCACTTCCTCCTTGATCTTTACACTCATCTCCGTCTTGAATTTCCGCAGTTTTTGCTTGACGGGAGGACATGCCGGGTCAGTGGGTAATTTGTGAACCACTAGATCAGTGCTGAGTCCTGGCATGTCGTCGTACGACCATGCGAAGACGTCTTTAAACTCCATGAGTGTTTTGATCAACTCCTCTCTCAAGTTGGGTTCAATATGGACACTTATTCTGGTTTCTTTGACGTCATCTGTGTCCCCCAGGTTAACAGCCTCAGTATCATTTAAATTTGGTTTGGGTTTTTCCTCGAAGTGACTTAATTCTTGCCCGATTTCTTCTACGGCTTCATCATCGCCGTATTCCGATTCATTCTCGTCACCTCTTATTTCATGCGTTATTATTTCCAAACCCGATTGACTTTCTAGATTGGGTTGATTAATCTTTAAGCACGCCATATCATTAAGATCAGTTGAAAGAAAGCTGCTCAGAAAAGTAAAAAGAAGGAAAATAAACAAAATTAGAAATGAAAGGAACAAAATTTCATTAATGGGAACAGTACAAGGAAAAACAAACTTGCGAACTCAAATCAAAACGAACTGAAACGAACGAATTTTAATTCGGGGATAATCCCAACACAAAATTTCGAAATAAAACAATCCAAAACAAACTACCAAGACTCCTTCCGGACAGGGAGAGGAGTAGCCTTCCAATTATTCAACTTTGCTTTCGATCCCACAAACTGTATATCGGCATGGCTGGATCCTTCGCCATCCTCTAGCATGCATACATCTATGAATAGGTCCTCGAACTTTCTTAAGAAGTCTTCGTCTGGCCTAACCATAGGACTGGGAGTCTTTGTCGTTGGATGTCCTCTTACTCCGGACCTGACAAAAGATCGGGAAAGGCGTGGAACAGGCTTCGGGAGCACCCATGTCTTCTGCTTATTCCTCTTGGCTCGCTGGATGTCCTCTGATGTTGGCTTGAATCCCAAGCCGAAGGTTCCCACGTTTTCGACCACAGATACCGGTTGTATGATTCCTTGCAGAGATGCACCTAGACCTTTGCCGGGTATGAAACCATGTCTCAACATTTCATGAGCCACCATGACGTCGGCAGTAATGATTCTATCATTGGGAATGCATTCCCCTTCCGGAACTCGGTTGGCGGATACCACATCGCAGATCTGGTATACCCATGGCCCAACATCCTCTTCTGTCTCAACAAAGGGGACGATGGTGCCTGGTTGTAGATCATTCTCTCCATGGACTACGATCTCTTGTTGGTCCCACTCAAACTTGACTAGTTGGTGTAGGCTGGATGGAACTGCTTTTGCGGCATGGATCCACGGTCGCCCTATCAGAAGGTTATATGAAACTACCATGTCCAGCACTTGGAATTCCATGGTGAACTCCACTGGTCCGATTGTCAAGATTAACACTATGTCCCCGACCGATGCCTTACCTCCTCCATCAAACCCTCGGACACATATGTTGTTCTTGCGTATCCTGCCGATGTCCACTTTCAACTTGTTTAGCGTAGAGAGAGGACAAATATTCGCACTGGACCCATTGTCGACTAGGACTTTGGTAACCACCGACTCCTCGCACTTTACCGTAAGATATAAAGCCTTATTGTGCTCGGTGCCTTCCTCAGGCAACTCATCGTCGGTGAAGGTGATCCGGTTCGCTTCGAAGATCCTATTGGTGATCTTTTCCAAATGACTCACAGAGATTTTATCAGGTACATGGGCCTCATTTAAAACTTTCATCAAAGCTTGCCGATGTTCTTCGGAATGTATCAGCAAGGATAGCAATGAGATTTGCGCAGGGGTTTTCTTCAGCTGTTCTAAGACAGAATAATCATGCAGCTTCATCTTTTTCAGGAATTCTTCTGCCTCTTCGTCAGTTACCGGCTTTTTCAGTGTTGCCGGAGTAGTCTTCCTCAATTCCGCAGGGGCAAAACATCTCCCTGAGCGGGTCAACCCTTGCGCTTCACAGACTTCCTCTTTAACTTCTTTTCCTTTGTAGGTCATCGTGACCCGATCATAATTCCATGGGATGGCTTTGCTATCAACTATTGGCAACTGTATTGCTGGCTTGATGATGAAAGGATCCATTCGAACACCTGCTACCGTCAAGATGGGTTTGGTTGCTACCCCTGGTACAGTTATTTTTACTTCCCCCGACTTTACCGGCACTTTGTTCACGCTTCCCTTTTCTGCTTCCGACCCCTCTTGTACGTCCTTCTTGCAAATGAGTGACCCATCAAGGTTTGGCCCTTTTCTCATTCCTACCCCGCTAGACTTGATCATCATTACAGTCTGAGAGGTTTTCTCCTTTCCCTCCTCTACCCGTACCAACTCGATCATGTTGGTCTCATGATGAGTTGGAAGTGGATTTTGGTTGATGTTGGGCTCCGCTGGAGTCCGGACCTCAATTCGGCGAGTGTCGATGAGTTCCTGGATGGCTGTTTTCAATCGCCAACATTTTTCTGTGTCGTGCCCCGGACATCCTGAGCAGTATGCACAATTTATTGAATGATCCGGATTCTTTGGAAGAGGATTTGGTAGCTTAGCCTCGACCGGATTTAGCAACCCTACTTGCTTCAAACGGTGGAACAGACTGGTGTAAGACTCCCCCAAGGGAGTGAAAGTCTTTGGCCTTGGCGCCCTGTCGCTCTTGAATGCTTGGTTCGGACGAAAGCCCGCACCCGTGGGATTTCTATAGGCTCTTGGGGGTGGGTAATTATTCTGTGGATTTGGCGCATGCCATGGTGCCTGGACAGGAGGTGCGGAGTATGACTGAGCGTGATGGACAATAAAATGGGGATCGGGTGCCGGATAGTAGTGTTGCGGGTGGTTATATGGATTGTGGAAGTAATTTTGGTGGTGAGGCTGTGACGGGTTATACTGGGGTGCGGGGCCTCTGTTTCTGAACCATGTTCCGGACTCGACTGCCGTGACTTCTTCTTTCCTCTTTTTCCCAAGCACTCCTCCGGTACCACTTTGGATAGCTTGAGTGGTGGCTTTCAAAGCTGAATAGCTCATGATCTTGTTGGCTTTCAAGCCTTCCTCAATCATAGCCCCCATCTTTATCACCTCGGTGAATGATTTACCGACGGACGTCACCAGATGTCCGAAATAGGTTGGCTCTAGAGTCTGCAGGAAGTAGTCCACCATCTCGCTCTCTCTCATGGGCGGATCTACCCTTGCTGCCTGTTCCCTCCAGCGGAAACCAAATTCTCTGAAACATTCGGCGGGTTTCTTTTCTAACTTTAGCAATGACAAGCGGTCTGGGACTATTTCAAGATTGTACTAGAACTGGCCAATAAATGCTTGAGCCAAATCATCCCACGTAAACCATCTGCTGGGATCCTGCCTAGTGTACCACTCCAGTGCAGATCCCCCCAAACTCTGACCGAAGTAAGCTATCCGAATCTCGTCTCGTCCTCCGGCTCCTCGCATTTTACTACAAAACCCTCGAAGATGGTCTACTGGATCACCATGCCCCTCATATAGGTCAAACTTGGGCATTTTGAACCCGGCTGGCAACTGGACATCTGGGAATGGACACAGATCCTTGTAAGCGACACTGACCCGGTTGCCCAAACCGTGCATATTCCTGAAGGACTGCTCCAGGCTTTTAACTTTTCTAATAACTTCCTCATGTTCCGAACTTTGGAAGTGCTTTTCGGGTTCTGCCGGGTTATCCCAGTGAGGGGTGTGTGGATACGGTTCAGGAGCCCTAAAAGTAGGCTCGGGGGGATAGTAAGAATTGTCATGGATTTGAACATGCGGCTCACCGGACGACTTTTGTAGGGTGGCAGGTGGGGGTGCCACAAAAACAGGGGTGATCGGAGGAGGATTTTGTTTGGCTGGTGGAATTTGGGTGACATAAGGGTTTTCCCCTTGATAGTATGGATAGATCTGGGCGCTCGTTGAAGGATCAAGGGGTGGGTGTTCTGGAGCTGATGCGAGAGTAGGGAGGTTTGGTGAGGACTGTCCCCTAGCCCAGGCTAGGTGCATCTCCGTTATCTGCTGTCTCAATCGATTTACCTCTTCTTTCATGATCTGTATCTCCGATTTCTCTTCCTCGAGACTTTTACCGGAACTAGACATGCTTGCTGGAATTGGCCCTTTAGATCTAGTACGGTAATGGTGGGTGGCCAGGATATTATGTCAAACCAACTGCTAAGCTTTTCTGGAATGCAACAAACTTGTTAGCTTACCGAGTTTAACAGATATGTTATAGCACGTTGGATGCAATGCACCTAACCAAATAACCCTTTCTATATGTACTCATCACATGCGTCATTCCAGCTTCTTTTCGTTTCTTTTTCTCTTTTTTTTTTCAATTATCCTTGAAAGCCTTATTGTTATTAACCTTCATGTTCTTTTCCTTTCTTTCTAGTGGTGGTCGAATCTTATGTTTATTGCCTACGTATCACGTCCCCACGTGAATCAGACCGAGCATAGTTCTGGGCACAAGATTGTGGCAAAATTCGGTAATTTTCATATCAAAAAACCCTTAAAGTTACAAAACATGTCTTACAATAATCAACGAAATAAGAGAAATGCTTGACTCGAGAATAACATGCCAGCCGATTTGACTCAAAATTTCAAAAAATACATTTTTAATCAAAAGTCTAATGTCCTTAAATTTCTGGGGCCCGTGAGACATCGTTCGGCCTTGCCGCGGGCATTGGTGTGAGGTCCCTGTGTAATCCTCTTAAATTTTTCATAATCTGATGAACATAATCCATAATCGAAGCAAAAAGGGCGGTGCGGGGCATTTGTTCACAAGCTAAGCACTTCATGGTGACATAATGCCCGATTTCTCCAATTCTGTCCTTGATCATGTCCCTTTCTCCGAGTAGCCGTTCTATCTGTTGGTTTTTCGCTCCCAATCTTCGAGCATTGTTGGTGACTTGGTCTAAGAGCCTATCCACTTGTTCTTGCAGTCGGGCCATCAAATCGTGACAACGGTCGAGGTCTGCTCTGGCATCTCGGGCTTGCTTGAAAACCCGCTCCCTGAGGATAACATTTGCTTCCTTAGACTGGTGATGATCTCGGTGTAATCTTCTTCCACCCGTTGTAGGTGAAGTGCATGTTGATGTGCCTCCTTTCTCCAACTAGCACGGATCCTTATTGTTTGGGTCTTCGACTCTTCCAATTCTCTTTGGATATCGGCAACTTGGTTTTTCAAACCCTTTATCAATTTTTCGTCTGCTCGACTCCTCAACTGTCTGTCAGCATCCCTTTTCATTTGCTGGATTTGAGCTCTCAAAAAGTCATTTTCTTGTGCCAACTTCTTTTTATCTCCTTCGTCGGCGGCAGCTTGCGTATCCTTTTCAAATTGGAGATCTTGGACCCGTTGCTCTATCTTGCCAATCCTTGTTCTGTAAACCTCTTCCTTAGCTAACCAGTCCCATTGTTCTTGTGACGCTTCAGCAAATTCCCTGAGGTGAGGTCTTTTGGCTGGTCTTTCACCCGATGTTTCTCCTTTGTACCAAGTAAGATATCCGGGTACAACCTCTCCTCTAGCTCGATCCTGCACACAAGTGTTTGCCTCCAGATATTGACATTTGCTCCAGATCTGGCGGACCCTTGCTTCTGGGAATTGACCATCGGGACCAATTTCAATAACCTGGGTACTTAGGTCTTCGTCTTTGGGTACTATCTGGCACCTCCCAAGCTGTCTCAAAACCCGATGGGGCGCATAAGGTTGAATGCTCTTAAGTCCCATTAAGAGAAAGTGGGACCTAGCCGCCTGGCATGTACACGATTCTGTCTATCTGTAACCAACCCAACGTCCATTGTATTTGACTTGCGCTAAGAGCCTGAAAGTATGCCCTCCATGCCAATGTTCCTTCAGGCAAGACGGTCCTATCAATCCTTGTATAGAATTCGCTTATGCAAGTTTTTTCAACCAACCCGTATCTCAAGAATTGGGTGCGGCGACACAGGTGCTCGATTATCCACATCTGTAGCAGTAAATTACAGCCTTCGAAAAAATCTCCTCCGGCTTTGCAGGCCGTGAGGGCTCGATATATGTCTGATAGTATCATGGGAGCGAGAGTACTTTCGCTTTGGTCAAGCAAAGTACCTGACGACTCCGGCTACCTTTATATCAATATTCTCGTCTTTTCTCGGGAATACCACAAGTCCTAAGAAGGCTATCATAAAGGCAATTCGTCTGTGCTCCTCCCATTTCTGGCGATTACCCTTGCTGCATAATTTGTTTTCCGGCTTGTCAAAACCTCCTACATGACCGTACCTTTGATAGATGAAGCTTAAAGTACAAAACCCTTGTGCTAGATCTGGGTTACGTACCGTTCTGGCTGTCTTCGGTGAATCTAAAAACCGGTGTATGGCGACAACCCTGGGAGCGATTAGATATTGACGCCCCAATGGTATATCAATGTTTCCAATGTATCCGGTCATCTCCTCCACAGTTGGGGTGAGCTCGAAGTCCGAGAAGTGAAAGACATTGTGCGTGGAGTCCCAATATGTGACTAATGCTCTTATGATGTCCCCTCGAGGCTTTATTTCAAGCAAACCTGTGAGACCCTTCAAATATTTCTTAACCTCATCCTGCCCTTCTTTGCCTAGATCATCCCACCATAGTCGGATTTGTACCGGGATTTTAGTCATGAGTGAAAAGGGTTCGTTTTGAATCGTGCTCATCCTGCACATTTATTTAAAGAAGAAGATCATTTTGGCTGGCAATGATTGGACTATTTTTTTTTCAAAATTTTAAAATTTTGGTATATTTTTGAAAAAGGGCAAGTTGGACCCGACGGGGGTTGCCTACGTATCTCACATCCGGTGAGAATCAAACCTGCGTAGTTCGGTCCGTCAAAACAAACTATTTTTCTTTTATTGACCGACAAAGAAAGCACATTTGTTAAGAAAACCATTTTGTTGGCGGAGTCAACCTTCCGTCGTTTTTTATTAGCAAACTAAATTATTGATTTGTTGGGTAAAGCGCATTTTGTATTTTCTGAAAAATATCTATTTCTCCATACTGTTTCCTTTTGTTTTTCGTTTTTCTTCGGTATTTAAAAGCCGGTCAGCATGCAAGTTCGAATAAATGCTTAAAACAAACATGGTATAGCAGGATGGTCTTTTCATTTCAGGTTGCCTGTCCTAGACGGACCCAACCCCTGTGTTGAGTCCCCTAAGTCAAATGCAACGTGATGCAAATAAGCGTTTCCTACTAGGGATCCGGTATGCGGTTATGTTATTCTAAGTTCAAAACCTCGGTACATGATCTAGACTGTGTACCCAAGCGGACAACTCGGGTTGAGGAAGGAGCTCCTTTCCGGGAACCAAAAGGCCAGCCGGCTTAGAAACTTTCCGAGCCTCTTTATTATTTCGGGGTATGACACTAACGGAATAGGGAGTCTCAACCAGTGAGCACATCCCCGGGGGCGAGAAGAGAAGGGTTTTTGGCACAGTTTATATATACAGTTCACGCAATATCAAAGCGGTAAACATATAGCAGTTTGTATATACAGTGCAACTAGTATCAAAGCGGTAGACATGTAGCACATTAATTAAACATATAATAAAATCGGATATAGACAAAAACAACAATTTAACTGAGCTCGAATTCTTAAACCCTGAACCGAAGTTCTGGGCCCGATTATCCCCAGCAGAGTCGCCAGAGCTGTCACACCTCCTTTTTACGCTTACTCGCGAGAGCGCGTAGGAGTTTTTCCAATTAAAGGACAATCGAAACGGGATTTATTTATTTAGTTCAGAGTCGCCACTTGGAAAAATAATGGTGTTCCAAGGCACCGGTTTTAATCCCGAACCGAGGAAATTTATGACTTTGTATTACAGTCTGCGAAATTAGAAACCTGGATAAGGAATTCTGTTAATCCGGGAGAAGGTGTTAGGCACTCCCGGATTCCATGGTTTTAGCACGGTCGCTCAACTGCAATTTTTGTTTCTATCTGATTTCTTTATATATTTTTTATTTATGTGCTCTTATATTCCGCTTTTCAATTTTGGAAGAATTGCAACGTCACGAAAATACATTTCGAGTCACACCGCAACCAGTACGCCTGCGACTTTAATATATATTTTAGTTTCACCGAGAGTAAGATTTGGCTCACATAAATGCGCACCCGTATTTAGGAAAGTATTTTTGTTAAAGTCGTGCCTAAAGAGTCTATCGTGTTGTTTAACTTTGGGGAAAGGACCGTGAAATTCACTAAACGGTCCTTCCGAGTCTAAGGTTTTCATTACAATTAATTGAGGGCTCCATGATTTATACGTTATTTAGCGGGGCTCGTCTTATTTTTAAAAGAAAATCCTATGATGACTACATTTTCTCCGTTTAAATTTATCTCTAAAAATAAAGTAAAAAAAATCTTAATTAATTATATACTAAAAAATCATTCATTAGTTACCAACTTAAGACCATTGTTACCGAAAAGAATACTACTGAAATTGAAATTATAAATAAAAATACAGAATTGACGGGTAGTATTTTTAAAGAGAAGCTAATTATCTTATAATTAACTTGAACCCATATCGTTAGAAGAATAAACCATTGGAATTAATTAATTGCAACTATTGGAAACTAAAGCTTACCTTAATTACTAATACTTATTCGAAAGTTCACTAAACTTTGACGTGAACTCAACTAGCATGTTTCAAAACCTGTTGGATTAATATTCTTGACCTTATTATATTGATTCGCACTTCGAATATGTTAAACCTATCGATTCCAACTTACATGAGTTCGAAGCTAGATTTCAATAATCCTTCTAAATGTTGCTAAAGAAGACTTCAAGATGACAATTGACAGTAGTCATTTCTTAATGATAGGATATCAATTCAAGTAATCTAGACTAAACTTAGCATTAGGGATTGAAACATAAATTCCTGTGATTATGAGCCAAGATGGGAGACTAATTCGCGACATATCTTGTTTATTGTTAACACTAGCTAACCGTTGAAATATGCCAATAATAAAGACTAATCAAAGATAATCAATAAGGAAAGATCAAATTAAGTTCTTACTGTAATTCATAATCCCCTAGTTCGAATAATAAATTAACATTCAATTACATAAGATAATCCAAGGAGTAACAGAAAATAACTCATACAAGAATACTTAGTTAAGAGTAATCCTTAGTTCAATTACAGTACAATCAAATCATAACAAATCTACATAATGAAATGTATAAGCTTTTAACATAGGATAACATCAACTAAAAAAAACAGCTTCCATTTTCGATTTATATCTTTAGCAAGGGTTGATACATCAACATAAGTTCGAAATATGTACCTGGCAATTACAATGAGGAGAAGTCAGTTGCAGCAGCAGTAAGACACAACAACAACAGCAACATGACCACAACAACAGCAACAAAACAACAGCAACAGGACAACCACAACAATAGCAACAGAACAACAACAACAGGACAACCACAACAACAGCAACAGAACAACAGCAACAGGACAACCACAACAACAGGACAACAACAACAGCCACAGAACAACAGCAACAGAACAGAACAACAACAACAGGACAACAACAACAACAACAGAACAAACGACCCCAGCAGCAAGCAAAACCACAACCAGCAGCAATGTGCAATCAACAACAGCAACAGCAACAGAACAACCAACCCCGGCAGCAAACAAAACAACAACCAGCAGCAATGTGCAATCAACAAAGATAGATGCAACTACCAGCCCAAAGTCTGGCCAAACTCAATGAAACAGTGACAAGCTCACTTGGGAATTTTTCTCTCTATCTCTTATGTGTTTTCAGTAGAGTATTTTGTGAGTGTTAATGTGTTTTTGCCAATATTCTCAATGTGTGAATCTATTTCAGAATGCTCCCTAATGTTCTTTTTCTGTGAGTGTTTTCCAGTGAGTTTTATATCCTTCAAGACTCAAAACAATCAACATATTTAATTATTTCAGATCTGTCCAGCACATATTATTCTCTCTTTTTGCACTTTTCAGCTGTCTAAACATGGTTCTACCCTTTAAACAATCCTAAAGTGCAGAAACTATGTGGGATACCTGCTGTCCAGCAGGTTCCACTGCCTAAACATGTGCCTTGCACCCTCAAATTTCTATCCTAAGCTAAACAACTATATCCAATCAGTTTCTTTATTAACTAACAGCTAGTTAACATCTATGATTCAACAACTACAACCAATTCCAGTCCTATTTGAAATCAACAACAACTAAAAGCTTACAATCCAAACACAAATTTGAATCAAATTAGCAAATCTGAAATTCTGTCCCAATGTTTCTAAAAAACGAACCTACGAATCCAATCGACGACATTCGTATAATCGATTACAACGCGCATAATCGATAAACAATAGTCGACGAACAAATAATCCAAGAAACTCTCGGCCATAATAGTTTAAAAATGCAGAATTAGCCATTCGACGAATTTAAACGAATCGAATTCGTATCATATAACGCCACATTTACAACAATGAATCAGAGAAATAACAAGTCGACCAAACAAAAGGGTCCCAAACAGATGAGAGAAGAAAAAAAATAGAAAATCACAACAAACGGACAACCATAATCACAACAAATAAAAATGAACAAGGAGAGAAAGTAAAGAACACTATACCTCTGAAAAATTCGAAACAAGGCAGCGGCCGAGAATGAAATTCGTATTCGGAATCGAACGGACCTTAATTGAAATGTTTTCAAGCGAAAACGAATCAATTAAGGTCTATTAGACCCCAATTTCTCAAAAAATCCGAAAATAAATCCCTATTTCGAAATTTAGGGTTCTTAGCTCGGTTTTTGGGGCTTAATGATTTCCGGCCAGATTCGAGCGGAACTAACGGTGGTTAGGGTGTTAGGGAGGTGAGGTGAGGGTGTGGTATCAATTTGGGGTGATTTGGAGCATGTCGGATTTTAATTCGAATCTTTGATTGAAAATTCGAGAAATTGTGGCGAGATTCGAAGTAAACCGAGCCGGGGATTAGATTGAGGAGGTCTTGTGGAGTTTGGGGTGTAAATTTGGGGAGGTTTGGAGGTTGTCCGCCGGCGGAGAGGATTTCCGGCCGGCGGAGGGAGGCGGCGGCGGCGTTAGTTTTTCTGGAGGAAGAGGAATATAGGTATTTTTAGGGTTTGGGGGGTTTTGGTATTTGGGAGATTAAATGATTAATCTGGACCGTTGGATGAGATAGGATGGACGGCTGAGATTTAAGGGGGGACCCGGGTTTTGGGTTGGGACGTGGGCTAGGTCTGCCGTCTGGGCCTGGGGAGTTTGGACCGTTTGGGCTAAAGACTGGGGTATTTGGGCTAAGGCAGCTGGGGCGTTTTGGCCCAAATCCTTTTATTCAATGTTTTTTCCCCTTTATTAGCTCTTATATCTTTTTGTATTTTTTTGTATTTTATTTTCTTTGTATTTTTTTTATATTTTCCCTACTTTATAATTATTCGGAATTAATTAAAACTAAACTAATTACCTTCTTTTTTTTCAATTTAAAAAACTAACTAATTTTTTTGATTTTTAATTTAATTTGTTTAAAAAATGAATTAACTTCCTAAGAAATGCAATTTTTGTATTTTCATTTATCACACGCAAATAACATGCAAACAACTAACACAAAATTCACACAAAATTTAAAAAAAATAAGGAAAAATCATTTATTTTGAATTTTATAGGAATAACTCATGTGTAGGGTAAAAATCACGTGCTCACAACTACTACCCTAGAAATTATGTTAATTTTTTTTACTTTCAAAAGTTTAAGTAGTTTATGACCCGCTTTTCTATAAAAGAGTTGGCTAATTACAATCTTGAAATTGAAAGATTTCTTCAATTGTGCAGGAAAGAACAAACATCGTCTTCTCAAGGAGCAGCTTATAAAGAAATGGAATATCAAGAAGCAGAGGACATTAACACACTTGAGATCCCACCACTAGTTCATGTAGAGGAGCAATTTGATGAAGTGGCGCCAAGGCCAACAAACAGAATTCTTAGGGATTATGCTAGACCTACTTGCTTCAATTATGAATCTAGTGTCAGGAAGCCCCCTGCGGTATCCAACAACTTTGAATTCAGGACCGTCCTGATTTAAATAATTCAGCAATCTTGTATCTTCACTAGTGATACAAGTGAAGATTTAGATAGTCATTTAATTTAATTCTTAGAACTTGTGGAAACTGCTAAGTACAATGGAGTACCTGCTGAAGATATCACGTTAATGCTATTTAACTTTTATTTAAAAGGATATGCCAAGACTTGGTTGTAAAGTTTGCCTCAAGGGTCCATTACGACATGGGACCAAATGACTCAAAAGTGTTTAACCAAATATTCTTTCCTGCTAAAATCACAAAGTTAAGACAAGACTTATCTAATTTCTTGTAGACTTATGCTGAGTCAGTTTATCAAGCATGGAAAAGATTGAAAGCATTGTTAAGAAAATGCCTACACCATGGCATTCCTGAACATATGCAATTGTACATTTTCTATCACAGGTTATGTGACGATCCGACCCGTCGTCTCATGAGTTACCGCTCCATTTCCTCCATTTTATGCTTCTTCATATTTCGTATTGGTACCTGGTGTATTAGAGTTAATTTAGAGTGGTTTTGATAAGGACTGAGACACTTAGTCTCTTTAAGGAAGACTTTAGTTGGAAACGTCATCGGACGTTGACTTATAAGTTAGAGGGCTCGGATATGTTTTCTGGTGGTTCAGTTAGCTTCGGGAGGTGATTTGTGACTTAGGAGTGTGATCAAAATTGATTTTGGAGGTCCGGTGTGGAATTAGGCTTATATTGGCGAAGTTAGTATTTTGGCGAATTCCAGTTGAACGGTGAGATTTTGATTCGAGGGCCGGAATGAAATTCTGAGAGTTGTTGTAGCTTCGATATGTGATTTGTGTGTTTGCAAAATTTTGGTTCATTCGGACGTCGATTGGTCGGGTTTCTTATCAGAAGTGCATTTCGAAAGTTTTGAGAAACTTAGACTTGAATTCGATGAGTTTTGAGAAACTTGACGTTGTTTGAGGTGTTGTGATGGTTCGAGCAAGTTTGGATGATGTTTTAAGATATTTTGGTGCTTTGGTTGAGGTCTCGGGGGCTTCATGTGTGTTTCAGATGGCCAACGGATCATTTTTGAAATTTTTTGAAATGTTGGTTGCTGGTATCTGGTTTCATTCAATGCGAACGCGGGTGGAGTGTTGCGAACGCGAAGAGGAAAAGTGGGAGGCTGTGATTTTGGCTTTCGCGAATGTAATGGTGTAGTTGGGAACGCGTAGGTGTAGGTCAAGGAGCTATGCCAATGCGGGAGGGTAACCGCAAATGCGTAGAAGGAGAATGGGCCTAAGGGTCATTTACTCTACGTGAACGTGAAGGATTTGAGAGATTGGCGTTCGCGAATGCGGGGTAATGAACGCGAACGTGAACGCGAACGCGAAGAAGGATTTACAGTGCTGGGCAGAATGTTATAATTTTATTTCATCTGCGATTTTGGGTCATTTTTCCTCCATGGTTGATCATTTTGAGAGTTTCTTGATGGAGATTGAAGAGGGATTCAAGTAGAATGGATTGGAGGTAAGATTTTTGAACTTAAAACACGTTTTTATTGTGAAATCCACCTAGAAATTCATGGAATTAAGCCAAAAGTGGAAGAACTAGGGCTTGAGTTTTGGAAATTTTAAATTGGAATTTGAAGGGCCATTTGAGGTCAGATTTGGGAGTTCTTGGTATGTATGAACTCGTGGCGAGATGAGGAATTCATTGATATAAATTTTGTAATTTTTTGAGAAGAGGGCCTGGGGCTCAGGTTTTGCTAGTTTTGAGGTCTTTTGTCACAACCCCAAAATCAGTCGTGATGGCGCCCACCACAACTGCTAGGCAAGCCCGACCATTGACATTCTCAGCCCAAGCATCAAGCTCCAAAAACAATTATTCAAATATCATTATCAACAATAAAGCTTATAGTTTTGATTTAAAGATAGAAATACACCGAATATCGAGATAATACTGAATACACTCCCAAAGACCCGGGGGTCATGAGTCTAGAGCCTCTAATAGTACATTGAAATAAGACTCCAATAATACATAGTCTAAAATCTGCAAAAAACAATAAAAATGATAAGGGAGGATTCGTGTCCTGCGGACGTCAGACAACTACCTCGACAACTCCTAACAACTCTGAAATCAACACAAGCTCATCTAACTCCCGAAGTACCTGGATCTGCACACATGGTGCAGGGAGTAAAGCGAGTACTTCCAACTCAGTGGTAATAGACATGTATAATGACTTGATAGTAAGAAATCGTAATATATAACATTGTAAAGCTACAAGCAGTACTCCTACACATTTAAGAGTGTAATAACAACAAGTAGAAACAGATAAAGCAGATAGATATCAAGGCATGAATGCAATGCAATGCTCATGACCGCTGCGGTGTGCATCCCGGTCCATTTGGATACCCGCACTCACTGTGGGGGTTCAGACTCCGGAGGGGCTCCTACAGCCCAAGCGTAATATCATCGTAATATATGTTGTGGCGTGCAACCCGATCCACTATCACTCCAGTTATATGCATGCAAGCCATACTGGCACAGTCAAACTTACCAATTTTTGTTCCAATTATCAGAAATCATAAATTAGGTGTTTAAAACCTTAGAATTTTACTAGCCATTTCGAGACAATGCTTAACTAAGAACTGATATCATGAAAACATGCCATACAACATAGAAACAGTGATAATTATCCCTACGGGATCCAAATAACCGGCACGCAGCTCAAATATATCCATAACCATCCAAGTTGGAGGTTTACACGCTATTTTTTAGCCAACAACACAATACAACATCACCCGGGTGGACTAAGCCATAGTGCCCAACCACAATCGACCCCGCACTCACTGTAGAGTACGTGCCTCACCTCAATATAGCAACACAGTGTACTATACCGAAGTTTCAAATCCTCAGGTCATCATCCACATTTATTACTCACCTCATACCGGCTATGAGACAAGTCCGCTAAGCCTTTCCCTCTTGAATCAACCTCCTCAAGAGCCAAATCTGATCAAAACCACAAAGAATTCATTATAATATGCTAATGGAATATAACGCAATCGAAAGAACTCGAAAAATACCCAAAAACACGAAGTTAGCAAAATCCGAGCCTCGGGCCCACTTCTCAAAAAATTACAAATATTCACATTTCCAGAATCTTCGTCTCGCTACGAGTCCGTACATATAAAATTCATCAAAATTGGAGTTCAAATGACCCTTCAAATTCTAATATTACATTTCCAAAAACCAAGCCCTAGCTTCTTCAATTTTTACCCAAATTTCAGAGAATTCAATGATGAATCCTCAATTAAATGGTGTTTCTAGGCCATAGGACTTACCTCTAATTGATTTCCAGTCAAAACCTTCAAAATCCTCGTTAAAAGCTCCTAAGGTTTCTTAACAATGGTGAAAAATAGACTTGGTTCGCGGATGAAATGTTTATAATCCGTTCTGTATTGCCCAGTTATTAACCTATGCGATCACATCAATACCTCTGCGATCGCATAGCACAACTTTTTTCAGGCCTCCAAGATGGCCTACGCGAATGCAAAATCACCTACGTAATCGAACTGCTTCAGAAGCTAGACCTATGTGATCGCACAACACACTTCGCGAACGCATTGCACAATTACACCTCAGGACCTCAGGTCCATTTAACACTATGCAATCGCATTGCACCTTTTGCGATCGCAATGAACAACTTCCACAATCTATGCGATCGCATGCCCTTCTCTGCGATCGCGATGAACAATCAATTAGCCTCCCCAAAACCTTCAATGTGATTGCAATGGCACCTCTGCGATCGCAATGAACAAAATGTGTACAACACACCAACAGATTTTCTACAACTTTCAAAAGCCAATATTGGTCCGGTTGACCGCCCGAAATCACCCCGAGGCCCCCAGGACCTCAACCAAAAGCACCAACACATCTTAAATCACCATTGAAACTTGTTCAAATAATAAAAACACAACCATCAACACAAAAATGATCAAATCACAATGGATTCAAGCCTAAGTTCTTCTAAAACTTTCGAAATACGCATTCGATCAAAAACCCAACCAAACAACGTTCAAATGACCTGAAATTTTGTACACACATCAAAAATCACATATCGAAGCTACAACAACTCTCAGAATTTCATTCCGACCCTCGGATCAAAATCTCACCTATCAACCGGAATTCGTCAAAATTCTAACTTCGCCAATTCAAGCCTATTTCTATATCGGACCTCCAAATTCGATTCCGATCGCACTCCTAAGTCACAAATCATCCCCCAAAGCTAACCGAACCACCGAAATTCACATCTGAGTCTTCTAACCATATAGTCAACTTTCGATTGTCTTTTCTTAAACGAGTTTTCTTCTAAGAGTATAAGTGCCTCATTTCAAACCATTACCAACTCGATTACACCCTATCAACTCTAATACCAACATTGAAACATGAAGAAACACAATATGGGGGAAACGGGGCGGTAACTCATATGACGATGGGCTAGGTCGTCACATCCTCCCCAACTAAAATAAATGCTCGTCATCGAGCGGGTCAAGAAACATACCTGGAGTCTCAAACAAGTGAGAATATCTGCTCTGCGTCTCCCGCTTAGTCTCCCAGGTAGCCTCCTCCACAGGCTGACATCTCCATTGTACCTTCACCGATGCTATATCCTTAGACCTTAATCTTCAAACCTGTCGACCCAAAACTCCACATCATAAGTTAAGTCATCATCCAAGTGGACTGTACTGAAGTCCAACACGTGTGACGGGTCCCCAACATACTTCCGGAGCATAGACATGTGAAATACCAGATGAACTCTTGACAGGCTGGGTGGAAAAGCAATCATATTGGCCACCTCTCTAATCCTCCTGAGTACCTCAAAAGGGCCAATAAACCTCAGATTCAGCTTCCCTTTCTTTCCAAATATCATGACGCCTTTCATAGGTGAAACCTTCAGCAAGACCTTCTCACCCACCGAATAAAATACATCTCGGACCTTCCAGTCCACATAACTCTTCTGACGCGACTAGCGGTGCGAAATCTCTCCTCAATCACCTTCACCTTATCTAAAGAATCCTGGACCAACTCTGTCCCCAATAACCTAGCCTCGTCGGGCTCAAACAAACCAACCGGAGGTCTACACCGTCTCCCATATAAAGCCTCATATGGGGCCATCTGAATGTTGGATTGGTAACTGTTGTTGTAAGCAAACTCTACAAGAAGCAAGTAATCAGCCTAAGAACCTCCAAAGTCAATAACACAGGCACACAACACGTTCTCCAATATTTGAATGGTACGCTCGGACTGCCCGTCCATCTGAGGATGAAACGCAATGCTCAACTCTACCTATGAACCCAACTCTTACTGAAAAGTCCTCCAGAACTGAGAAATAAACTGAGTACCTCTATCTGATATAATGGAAACTTGGATCCCATGCAATCGCACAATCTCCCGGATGAAAATCTCTGCTAGCCACTATGAAGAATAAGTAGTACATACATGAATGAAGTGTGTGGACTTGGTCAGCCTATCCACAAACACCCAAACTAAATCAAACTTCGTCGCTGTCCGAGGGAGACCACTCACAAAGTCTATAGTAATCCGCTTCTATTTCCACTCGGGAATATCTATACGCTGATGCACACCACCGGGCCTCTGATGCTCATATTTGACCTGCTGACAATTGAGGCACCGAGCTACATGACTCACAATATCCTTCTTCATCCTTCTCCACCAGTAATGCTATCTCAAATCCTGATACATCTTCGCGGCACCTGGATGGATAGAATACCACGAGCTATGGGCCTCCTCCAATATCAACTCCCGAAGCCCATCCATATTGGGCACGCAAATCTTGGCCTGCATCCTCAACACACAATCACTATCAATAGTCACATCTCTGGCATCATCATCCTGAACTCTGTCCTTAAAAACAAGCAAATGTGGATCATCATAATGGCGCTCTCAAATGTGGTCATATAAGGAGGACCAAGAAACAATACAAGCCAACACCTGAATCGGATCTAAGATATCTAATCTCACTATATGATTGGCTGACGCTTGAACATCAACTGCAAAGGGCCTCTCCCCAACTAGAATATACGCCAAGTTGCCCATACTAACCACTTTCCGGATCAAAGCATCGACCACTACATTAGCCTTCCCAAGATGATACAATATGGTAATGTCATAATCCTTGAGTTACTAAAGCCACCTCCGCTGCCTCAAATTTAGATCCTTCTGTTTGAACAAGTGCTGAAGACTGCGATGATCGGTATATACCTCACAGGACATGCCATACAAAGGGTGCCTCCATATCTTCAAGGCATGAACTAAATCAGCTAACTCTAAATCATGAACAGGGTAGTTCTTCTCATGAGGCTTCAACTGACGAGAAGCATAAGCAATAACTCTACTCTTCTGCATCAACACACACCCAATCCCAACTCTTGAAGCATCACAATACACGATGTAAGAACCTGAAGCTGATGGCAAGACTAACACTGGAGCTGTGATCAAAGCTGTCTTGAGCTTCTGAAAGCTCGCCTTGCACTCGTCCGACCATATAAATGGTGCACCCTTCTGCGTCAACTTGGTCAAAGATGAAGCAATAGATGAAAATCCCTTGACATATCGCCGATAATACCTTGCCAAATTGAGGAAACTCCAAATCTCCGTGGCTGAGGATGGTCTAGGCCAATTCTGCATCGCCTCTATCTTCTTTGGGTCAACCTGAATACCATCACTAGACACCACGTGTCCCAAAAAAGCCACAAACCCTAGCCAGAACTCACACTTAGAGAACTTTGCATAAAGCTTCTCCTCCCTCAATCTCTGTAATACTAGTCTCAAATGTTGAGCATGCTCCTCCCGGCTATGCGAGTACACCAGGATGTCATCAATAAACACAATAAAAAATGTATCCAGATACAGCCGAAACATACTGTTCATCAAATGCATGAACGCGATTGGGGTATCAATTAGCCCAAAAGACATAACTAGAAACTCATAATGCCCATATCTCATTCTGAAAGCTATCTTTATAATGTTAGAATCCCTAATCTTCAGCTGGTGATAGCCTAAAAGAAGATCAATCTTCGAGAATACCCTCGCTCCCTTGAGCTGATCAAACAAATCATCAATGCGCGGTGGAGGATACTTGTTCTTTACTGTAACCTTGTTCAACTACATGTAATCAATACACATCCTCATTGAGCCATCTTTCTTCTTGACAAACAACACCGGTGCACCCCACGGTGACACACTCGGGCGAATGAACACATTATGTAGGAGTTCCCGAAGTTGCTCTTTCAATTCCTTTAACTCAGCTGGTGCCATACGATAAGGAGGAATAGAGATGGACTGAGTGCCCGACACCAGATCAATACCAAAATCAATATCCCTATCCAGTGGCATGTCCGACAGGTCTACTGGAAACATATCTGGGAAAAGCCTCACAACGGGCACAGAATCAATACTAGGAGTCTCAGCTCCAACATCTCTCACAAATACTAAATATGATAAACAGCCCTTCCTAACCATCCGCTGGGCCTTTTGGAAAGAAATCACCCTGCTGGGAACATAATTAGTTGAACCTCGCCACTCAATCCTCGGAATACCCAGAATGGCCAACGTAACTATCTTGGTATGACAGTCCAGAATAGTATGGTACTGAGATAGCCAATCCATACCCAGAATCACATTAAATTCCACCATACCCAACAACAACAAATTAACTCGGGTCTACAAACGCCCAATAGTAACAAGGTAGGATCGATATACGTGATCCACAATAATAGCATCACCCACCAGGGTAGACACAAGCACATGCAAGGAAAGACAACCACGGGCCGTACCCAAATAATGGGCAAAATATGAAGACACATAGGAGTGTGTAGACCCGAGATCAAACAAAACAGAAGCATCCCTATGGGCAGGCTGAGATAATACTTGTGATAACATCATCTAATTCAATGACGTCCCTCATGTCTGGGATAGCATAGAATCGAGCCTGACCACTCCACTCAATCCATCTCCACCCCTAAGGAGGCCCCTAGCTATCTGTCCCCCACCCCTACCTGACTGGGATAGTGCTGAAGTTGATGGAGTAGAAGAGGAGGGCTGATCCCTCTACTGAGACCGACCACCATGAAGTTGAGGACACTATCTCCTCATGTGTCCAAACTCACCGCACTCGTAGCAACTACCCGGTGCTGGAGAAGGGGACTGAAGGGAACCCATCACTGTAGATGAACCCTGGGCTGAAAAGGCAGGAGTAGAACTTTGAGATGGAAGGGCACTAAGTGAAGACTGGCCCTACTAAAATCCTTGACGGCCTTGGCTTGAAGAAGCCCCACTGTACTCTGGGCGACCTGTCTGAGGAGGCCCGAAAGAACGACCTCTACCCTGCTGGAACTGGCCCCTAGATAGAGCACCACTGTAGCTACCTGAACCTCGAGGCCTCTTGGCTTCCCTCTCCTTACGCTCCCGGCGACGATCTATCTCAATCTGGCGAGCCATATCAACTACCTCTTCAAATGAAGCTGCTACCACCCTCTCCATAGTCATCAAAATACGAATTAAATAGTTGAGGCCATCCACAAACCTCATGATCCTCTCCCGATCTGTCGAGATCATCCAAGTAGCTTGTCTAGCCAACTCGTGTATCTCAACTCCTACTGGGTCACTGTCATATCACCCTGGATCAACCACTCAAACTGTTGGTGCAGTTCTTCTTTGCGAGACTACAGCACATACTTCTCAAAAACGATAATGGAAAACTGCTGCGAAGTAAGGGGTGCTACTCCCGTAGGACTACGCTTCTCAAACTCCTCCCACCATGTAAATGCTGGCCTTGAGAACTGAAAGGTAGTAAAAGACACTCTACTCGACTCTAAGATCCCTACAATGTGAAGCATCCGCTGACACATGTCTAGAAATCCCTGGGCATCCTCGCCCTCAGTACCACTGAGTGTCGGAGGCTGAAGTCTACCAAACCTCTCTAGCCGATGTTGCTCGTCGTTTGGCATCACTGAAACAACATACCCTAAAGTTGGTACAACTGGCGCAACGGGAGCAATCGGTGGAATAGGTTGAGCTGGGGATGCCTCTAGTGTCTATAATCCCTACACAACCTACTCGAGTGTGCAAACTGCGGGGGTCTGATGACCACCCCTAATCTGAGAAGTAGCTGCGGCAGTAGAAGCTGAAACTGCCTGAGCCAGAGTAGTGCAGATAGATAAGATCTGAACAAAAGCCTCCTGAAGACCAGGAATTATGATAGGCACTTCCGGTGCCTGAACGGGTGCTATTGGAGCATCTACAGCTGGAGGCTGGTCCTGAATAGGGGCAACTGGTAGGTCAACTAGTACTGCCCCTGCTGCTCTACCTCGACAACGACCACGGCCGTGCATATGGCCTCTAGCAGGTGGCAATGGTGGTCATCTGCCACGTCCGATAACACGAGTTCACGCCATCTAAGACAGAATAGAATACAGAAGTTTAGTTCTCGGAACAACAAAGCCGCACGATAAGAGTTCAAGAATATGAAGTGTTTCTACAGGTTCTGCAGCCTCTCCAGGATAAATATAGACATCTCTGTATCGATCTGCGAGACTCTACTAACCGGATCATGTCTTATGAGGCCTAGTAACCTAGGCTCTAATACCAACTTGTCACGACCCCAACCCTGGTCGTGTTGGCGCCCAACACAACTACTAGGCAGGCCCGACCATTTACACTATCAACCCGAGCATCAAGCTCCAAATACAATTATTCGAATATCATTATCAATAATAAAGCTAATAGTTTTGATTTAAAGATACAAATATACCGAATACCGAGATAATATTGAATACACTCCCAAAGACCTGGGGGTCATGACTCTAGAGCCTCTAACAGTATAGTGAAATAAAACTCCAATAATACATAGTCTAAAATCTTCGAAAAACAATAAAGGGGATAGGGGAGGAGTTGGGTCATGCAGACGTCAGGCAGCTACCTCGACAACTCCGAACAACTCTGAAATCAACACAAGCTCAGCTAACTCCCAAACTACCTGGATCTGCACACATTGTGTAGGGAGTAAAGTGAGTACTTCTAACTTAGTGGTAATAGACATGTATAATGACTTGATAGTAAGAAATCCCAATATATAACATTGTAAAGCTTCAATCAGTACTCCTACACATTTAACAGTATAATAACAACAAGAAGAAACAGATAGAGCAGATAGATATCAAGGCAAGAATACAATGCAATGCACATGACCGATGTGGCGCGCAGCCTAATCCATTTGGGTAACCGTGCTCACTGTGGAGGTTCAGACTCCGGGGGGCTCCTACAGCCCAAGCGTAATATCATCATAACATACGATACAGTGTGCAGCCCGATCCACTATCAGTCAAGCTATATGCATGCAAGACACACGGGCACAGTCAAACTTACTGTTTTAGTTCCAATTATCAGAAATTATAAATTAGGTGTTTAAAACCTTAGAATTTTACTATCCATTTCGAGACAATGCTTAACTCAGGACTGATATCATGAAAACATGCTATACATCATGGAAAAAATGATAATAATCCCTACGGGTTCCAAATAACCGAGACGTGGCCCAAATATATCCATAACCATCCAAGTAGGAGGTTTACCTGCTAATTTCTAGCCAACAACAGTACAACATCACTCGAGCGGACTATGCCATAGTCCCCAACCACAATTAACCCCGCACTCATTGTAGAGTACGTGTCTCGGCTCAATATAGCATCACAGTATGATATACTGGGGTTTCCAACCCTCAGGTCATAATCCACATATGTTGCTCACCTCAACCCGGCCTCGAGACTAGTCCGCTAAGCCTTTCCCTTTTGAATCAACCTCCTCAGGTGCAGAATCTAATCAAAACCACAAAGAATTCATTATAATATGCTAGTGGAACATAACCCAATCAAAAGAACTCAAAAAACACCCAAAACACAAAGTTGGCAAAACCCGAGCCCTGGGCCCACTTCTCGAAAAATTACGAAATTCACATTTTTGGAATCCTTGTCTCACCATGAGTTTGTACATATAAAATTCATCAAAATCGGAGTTCAAATGCCCCTTCAAATTCCAATTTAATATTTCCAAAAACCAAGTCCTAGCTTCTTCAATTTTTACCCAAATTTCAGAGAATTCAATGATGAATCTTTAATAAAATGGTATTTCTAGGCCATAGGACTTACCTCCAATTGATTTACAGTCAAAACCTTCAAAATCCCTCATCAAAGCTCCCAAGGTTTCTTAACAATGATGAAAAATTGACTTGGTTTGCAGATGAAATGTTTATAAACCCTTCTGTCCGGCTCAATTACTACCATATGCGATCGCATCAATACCTCTACATTTGCACAACACAACCTTTTTCAGGCTTCCAAGATGGCCTACACGAACACAGCCTCACCTACGCGATTGCACTGCTTCAGAAGCCAGACCTATGCCATCGCACAACACACTTCGCGATCGCATTGCACAATTAAACCTCGGGACCTCAGGTCTATTTAACATTACGCGATCGCATTGCACCTTTTGTGATCATAGTGAACAACTTCCATAATCTATGCGATCGCATGCCCTTCTCTACAATCGCGATGAACATTCAGCAAGCCTCCCCAAAATCTTCTATGCGATTGCAATAGCACCTCTACGATCGTAATGAACAAAATGTCTGCAACACACCAGCAGATTTTCTGCAACTTTCAAAAGCCAATATTGGTTCGATTGACCACCTAAAATCACCCCGAGGCCCCCCAGACCTAAACCAAAAGCACCAACATATCTTGAATCACCATTACAACTTGTTCCAATCATAAAAACATGACCCTTAACACCAAAATCATCAAATCACAACGGATTCAAGCCTAAGTTAAACTAAAGCTTCTGAAGCTCACACTCAATCAAAACCCCGGCCAAACGATGTCGGAACAACCTAAAACTTTTCAAACATACCGAAAATCACCAAACGAAGCTACTGCAACTCTCGGAATTTAATTCCGACCTTCGGATCAAAATCTCACCTATCAACCGGAATTCACCAAAATTCAAACTTCGCCAATTTAGGCCTATTTCTACACTGAACCTCCAAATTTAATTTTGATCGCACTCCTAAGTCACAAATCATCCCTAGAAGCTAACTAAACCACCGAAATTCACATCCGAGCCCTCTAACCACATAGTCAACTTCCGATTAACTTTTCTTAAACAAGCTTTCTTCTAAGAGGCTAAGTGCCTCATTCCAACCATAACCAAATCGATTACACCCGATTAACACTAATACCGATATTAAAATATGAAGTAACACAATATGGGGAAAACAGGGCGGTAACTCATGTGACAATGGGCCGGGTCATCACACCTTTTTTATTTTTTTATTATTTTCGATTACATATTTTTCCCTAAGAATATTGTGATATATTCGCTCTGATTTTGGTTGGATTTAACGCATATGGAGGATGATTTGAAGGGAAAAGGCATCGCGAACTGGAGATTTCACCGGTTCGAGGTGAGTAATGATTGTAAATGATATCCTGAGGGTTTGAAACTCCGGATTCGCACACCATAATGCTATATTAAGGTGACTTCCACGCCGGATAGTGGGTGTGGTGTAGAGCACCGCTGGGGACTGTGACTTGGTCCGTCCCGATTGATCAATTTACCGCGTATTTGGGTGGAATTTATTTGTTATCACTATTTTGGGTTGATTTCTGTATTTGGGCTTCGTGCTTATTATTTGAACCCTTCGGGGATTATTTTCACTATTGTCCTCACTGTTTTTGATTTACTACTTGAACTCAGTCATATTGTTTCTCCACTATATTTATAACTTAGCAATTTTTACTCTGATCTGAGTCTTAAATGATATTTTAACTAATAATTTGGGCTGCGGACTACTATTTTACTAATGCCCGAGGGGCTTGTAATGATATTCTGACTGAGTGTGGCCGAGGGCCAAATGTGAGGATACCTTGAGGGATGTGAGGGCGAGGGCCTGGACGTGAGGATTATATATGGATCGGACTGCACGCCGCAGTAGTATATTATATGGATCGGACTACACGCCATAGTATGTATATATTGGATCGGACTACACACCGTAGTGATATAGCGCTTGGGCTGTAGGAGCCCCTCCAGAGTCTGCATCCCCATGGTGTGCACATGTACCAATTGGATTGGGCTGCACACCGCAGCGAGCTATGGATCGGGCTGCACGCTGCAGCGATATGTGGATTGGGCACCACGCCGCAGTACTTATTATGTGATACTATTTCTGAAAGTGACTAGAGAGAGGGAGCCCGAGGGGCCGAGAGTGTTGTTGAGAGCGAGCGCGAGGGGCTAGTTCAACTTGAGATATTGCCCGAGGGGCGAGCTTTTTTGTGCTCATTTTGCATACTTCTTAAATTTTTCCTGTTATATTGTGGTTTTTTTGCCCGATGGGCAGATTGTTCAGTTCTATACAGCACTAACTACTTTGAAACTATTTTCGTAATTATTGAAAGAACATTTTCAAAAGAGATTTGAATTGAGACAAAGCATTTCTAAAGATTTTACTATTTTACTCAAAAATTGTACCCGATTTCAGTATAGCATGTTCGTTGCTTTATGTGATTTCTTGCTGCTCAGTTATTATTTACTTCTATTTCTCACTGAGTTGGAATACTCACTTTACTCCATGTACCTCGCGTGTAGTTGCAGGTATTTATGCACCCGGTATCGGGTATTGGCTATATGACAACAAAATTGTAGAGATTTTAGCAAGGTGACTACCAGCGTTCGCAGCATCCCTGCCCTTTCATGTTATTCATACATCTTGTTCAGTGTATTTCTAGAATGTATAGTGGAAACTTCATTCTTATAGATGCTCGTGACTTGTGACACCCCATTCGGGATGTGTTGGGTTGTAAATTAATTCACATTTTTATATTCATTTATTTTTAATTACTTTAAAAGAGGCGAATTGGGCTAGCTAGCTGGCCTCGTCTTCGCGAGAGGTGCCGTAACGACTAGTGCGGGTTTTGAGTTGTAACAGGTTAACACCCTCTACTAGAAATGTGATAGATGCAGCTGCAGGAGGTTATTTAATGCAAAAAACCACACATTAAGCATTACAAATGTTTAATGAAATTTCCTAGAACGCTATCAAATGGCCATCTGAGCATGCAATCATTAAAAAGACTGCTATGTTAAATTTGAGTGTGCGATCATTAAAAAGTTCGAATCTTTTCAGGTGAATACACAACAATCCAAACAATTTGAGGCTTGTGATATGTCGGAGGAAGTTACCATAACCATGAATGTCAAGCACCCAATCAAATGGATGAACATGTTAATATCATCGGTTACAAGCCATATCTTTTTGGGAGTCCAATGGCACAAAAGCATCCAAAAGTTTAGCAGAGTAACCCAAATGGTGAAGAAAACTCTCAAAACTTCTAGAAACAATAGATATAGGGTCCATCGGGATACTAGAGTCAAAATAGTGGGCAGCCGAGTTACAGACCTTATCAACAAGTAGTACTATATCAACAAGGAGGGTCATACCAGAAGAGGCCCTAATAAACTCATCCAAGTTTTGATGACCTTTTATACAAGTATATTAAGGTCACTGATGAAAAGATAGATAGCCAAAATTCACCCCTCAAAAATGTGAAAATTCAGTTAAGCCAATTGGCAGCTCTTGTGTCAGAAAAGATTGAGGGTCCCTTACCAAGCAATACTAAGAAAAATTTAAAGGAGCATCTTAAGGCCATCACTTTATGGTCAGGTAAGGAACTTGATAAACCTTATACAGACAGATATGAAAAGAACCAAATAGAACAACAAGTAGACAAGGGTAAGAATATTAAAAAACAATCTCAACCATCAAAGGAGAAAGAAATAAAGAATAAAGAAGAAAAATTTTATGAAAAACTAGTTGCTCCACCTATGACTACTCCTTTTTCACAAAAAATAAAATGAGAAAAGCTTGACGGTCAATTTGCAAATTTTTTGGAAATCTTAAAACATATTCATATTAATATTCCTTTAACTGATGCTTTGCTACAAATGCCTTCATATGCTAAATTTTTAAAAGAAATTTTGTCAAGTAAAAGAAAATTGGAAGAAGCTTCTTTGGTAATACTTACTGAAAAATATGGTGTTATACTTCAAAATAATCTACCAGAAAAACTTGGTGATCTTGGCAGTTTTACCATTCCATGCACTTTGGGAGGGGTATATTTTGAAAAGGCACTTTGCGATTCTAGAGCTTCAATAAATTTGATGCCATTTTCTATCTTTAGAAAATTTGATCTTTGTTAAATGGGACATATGTATTTCCAGTTTGCGGATTAAAGTACTAAAAAACCTAAGGGAATAATTGAAAATGTAGTTTTATGAGTAGGTACATTTGTATTCCCTGTAGATTTTATATTGCTTGAAATAAAAGAATATTCTGATGAACTAATAATTTTGGATAGACCATTTCTTGCTACAGGAAGAGAAACCATAGATGTTCATCAAGGACAACTACTTATGAGGGTTGATGAAGAAAAAGTCATTTTTTATATGCAAAAGATACTACGATTTTCAGAAAATGAGGCATCATTTTCATGCTTTTCTATTAACATGATTAGTGATCTTGCAGAAGAATTCAAAGATGATCAATTAGTTTCTAACTCAATGGAAAGATGTTTGACCAAATCAGGTACTATACAAGATGATGATCTCACGATAGAAGCTGAAAGACTGGAAAACAATTCGAAGGATAAAAAGATGCAACCAGAAGAAGCTCAACCAAAAATTGAACTCAAAGTTTTGCCTTCTTATTTGAAATATATTTATCTTGAGCATGAATTATTTTCGGTAATAATTTCATCTTCTTTGACTACAGAACAAGAAGAAAGACTTATTCAAACATAAAAACACATAAAGGAGCTTTAGGATGGACTGTAGAGGATTTCAAAGGGATTAGTGTAGCAATTTGTACACATAGAATCCTTATGGAGGATATCTACAAGCCAATAATCCAACCCCAAAGAAGATTGAATACTGCAATGCAGGAAGTGGTGAAAAGGAAGATCGTCAAGTTTCTAGCGACAGGTATTATTTACCCATTTTCAGACTATCCTTGGGTAAGTCCAGTTCAGGTAGTACCAAACAAAGGAGGTATCCCAGTTATAAAGAATAAAAATAATAAACTCATACCTACGAGGAATGTTACAGGATGGAGAGTCTGTATTGATTATAGACGCCTCAATGATGCTACAAGAAAAGATCATTTTCCTTTACCATTTGTTGATCAAATGTTGGAAAGAATTGCAGTATTTGATTTTTATTATTTTATTGATGGCTATTCAAGGTATAACCAAATATAAATTTCACCTGAGGAGCAGGATAAGACATATTTCACGTGTCCTCATGGAACATACGCATACAGGAGAATGCCATTTGGTCTGTGCGACGTCCCTATTACATTTCAGCGTTGCATGTCAACAATTTTTCTGACAAAACTAAGAAATTTCTTGAAATTTTTATGGATGATTTTACACGTTTTGGCAAAATATTTGAACATTGTCTTTACTACTTGTCTTTAGTTCTAATGAGATGTGAAGAGACAAACTTGATTCTAAATTGAAAAAAAATTATTTTATGGTTATAGAGAGAATTGTTAGGAATAAAATTACTACTAATGGGATAGAAGTTGATAAAGCTAAAATTAACCTTATAGCAGGATTACCCCACTCCCACAACTGTTAAAGGCTTTAGAGGCTTTCTAGGTCATGCAGGTTTTTGCAGATGGTTCATAAAAGCTTTTTCAAAGATTTCAAAATCTCTCACTAACCTATTGATGAAAGATGTTAAGTTTCAATTGTTAGGTGATTGTATGATAGCTTTTGACACCCTTAAGGAGAAATTATCAAATGTCCGGGTAGTTGTGCTCCCTGGTTGAAGTCAATCTTTTGAGATTATGTGTAATGCAAGTGATACGATAATTGGAGTTGTTTTAGGCCAAAGAAAAAATAAGATTTTTTGTCTTATTTACTATTCCAGTAGAACACAAAATGAGGCTCAACTGAATTATGCCACAACAGAAAAAGAGTTACTGGTAGTAGTATTTGTATTTGATAAATTTTATTCTTATTTGATACGAATGAAAGTCACAGTTTTTACTGACCATGCAACTTTAAAATACCTTTTAGCATAAAAAGATGCTCGGCATAGATTGTTAAGATGGATTTTACTTCTGCAAGAATTTTACCTTGAGATAAATGACAAAAAAAGAATATAGAATCAAGTAGTTGACCATTTGTCTAGACTAGAAGACCATCCCCTTGAGTTCAGCGAGATAAAAGAAGAATTTTCTGATGAACATATTTTTTAGCACACTCTGTTGTGACTCAACCACCCTGGTTCGCAGAAATTACTAACTACTTGGTTGGAAGATGGACACCCCAAGATCTCTTACCAGTAGAGAAAAAACCTTATTTATGTTGTTAAATATTATTTTTGGAATGAACCTTACTTGTTCAATATTTATGTAGATAATATCATCAGGAGGTGTGTAACTGGAAAAAAGATGACCAGAATTTTGTATCGCTGCCATGATGGAGCAATTGCAGCTCATTATGCTGCAAACCTTACGACATTTAAAGTATTGGAGGCTGGATTTTGCTGGCCAACACTCTTTAAAGATGCCCGAGCATATGTTGCACAATATGACATGTGTCAGAAAACAGGTATCATCACTAATAGCCTATTTGGCCAAGCTTTTTTTTTTTTTTTACCAAAAATTGAAGTATTTGGCCAAGCTTTTGGAAGGAAAAAAGTACTTTTCAGGGGAAGCAGAAGCAGTTATGGAGAAGCAGAAAAAAGTAGCATCTTTCCAAAAGCACTTTTGAGAAAAATACACTTAGAACCAATTTTTTAAAGCTTGGTCAAACACTAATTGTCGCACAGAAGTGCTTTTCAAACTAATTAGCCAACACACAAACTGCTTCTCACCAAAAGTACTTTTGAGAAAAGCGCTTTTGAAAATAAGCTGATTTTTGCAAAAATACTCTAAAAATAAGCTAATTTTTGCAGCTTGGCCAAACGGGCTATAAGAGAGATGAGATGCCATTACAATCAATACTAGTATGTGAAATACTGAAGTTTGAGGAATAGATTTCATGGGTATTTTTCCTTATTCTCAATCTTTTGAATATATACTTATGGTTGTGGATTATGTATTAAGATGGGTTGAAGCCATTCCCATAAGGAATAATGATGCTCATATTGTCACGACCCCAAAACTCGGTCGTGATGGCTCCCAGCACATTGCTAGGCTAGCCCGACCAAATATACTCTCATCCCGAGCTTAGAGCTCAAAATAATTTATTTTAAGTCATCAATAATGAAGGAAAACAAGATCAAACTGATAGTATTAAGAATATCCGAAAATCTACTGAAAATACAACGTAACTTCCCAAAGATCTAAGGTCATGAGCAAAGAACCTATCAGAATATCAGCCAATACCGTAAATACTTTACAAGTCTAAGAGTACGCAGAGTAAAACAAGTAATAACAGAGTAACAAGGGGGAGTGTCGGGTCCAGCGGACGCTAGGCAGCTACCTCGATGATCCCAAATGGAGCTCTATATCAGCTTCAAGCTCAGCTAAGCTCCCAAGTACCTGGATATGCACACATGGTGCAGGGAGTCGAGTGAGTACTTCCAACTCAGCAATAATAAAAGTAAATAATGCTGAGGGAAAGAAAACCACACAAGGCACTATCTCATGCTATAAACATACAAAATCATCTTTTAAACTGAAGTACACTTTCAGGGTATTCCTTTTTAACATATGTGAGTAGATTATTTAGAAATCTCTTTTTAACATCTCTTCCTTTCATTATAACAGATCAATACTTGGGTACAACCTTAAACAGTGCAAATCTGTACTCAAATCAGCCCCTTGGGCTCAGCACTCCTTAACAATTTCCACCAGGGTATCTGGTCAATAAGGCATATAACACATGTATGCCAGTAATGTATGAGTGCTTAACGTCATGCCACGTAGTACAAGTAAAGCCAATGTATGTATGAAATGCAATGCATATGACGTTGTGGTTTACAACCCGATCCATACAAAAGCGTCCGCACTCACTGTGGGGGTTCAGACTCCTGAGGGGCTCCTACAGCCCAAGTGCAATATCAATATCACTCCTGCTGCGACGTGTTGCCCGATCCATGCATAGTCATGAATGCATATAAGCCCTTTGGGCAACAATATCATATCAGCTCACAGCTAAAATGTCATTAAAGCCTTGTTCAAGTTTTTCAATCTTATAAAAATGCTTTGTAGCAAAATACCATTTCAAAACCTTAGACTGAGTTGAAAGTATGCACGATATTATCAAGACAGTGATACCAATCCCTGAAGGATTCAATTATTTGGCACGAAGCCCAAAACATGATAATCAGACTAATTCATGATAATTAATATCTTTATTAGGGTGTTAATTCAATTTAAGCCAATTAGGTAGTATTATTTACTAAGAAGGATGGATCAAGTCACAATTCCCAATGGTTCTATACCCCACGCCCGTTATCCGACTTGTAAGTCACCTCAATACAACATTAGGATATGCAAGTCCGGGGTTTACTAACCCTCTGGACATCATTTAAAAATATTACCCACCTTGAATCGGCGAAACTCTTGCCCGCGACGCGTTAGATCCTCAAAACGGCCTCCACAGGCGTCAAAACTATCCAAAACCAGTACAAATATATCAAAATAGGCTAATGGAACAACACCCAATCGAAAACAATCGAAATACATGAAAAATCTCAAAACTAGCAAAACCCGAGCCCCGGGTCCGCTTCTAAAAAAATTACGAGATTTAAATTTTTAGAATCCTCATCTCGCCACGAGTCCGTACATATAAAATTTATCAAAATCGGAGTTCAAATGAGCCACCAAATCCCAATTTTACATAGCAAATATCCAAGCCCTAACTTCTTCAATTTATACCCAAATTCATAATATAATGAAAGATTCTTTGATTAAATGACGTACTAAGACCACGAGACTTACCTCCAATCACTTCCCAATAAAATTCCCTTCAAATTCTATCAATTAGCTCCCAATATATTACAAAAATGGAGGAAATAATGAGGGGTTCCCGTCTGAAATGTTTCATAAAGCCTATTGTTCCGCCTAATTATACACCATGCGATCGCAGCCCCAAGCATGCGATTGCGATGAACGAAAACTTAAGTTTCAAAAATCCTTCTAAGCGATCGCGGCTTGACCAATGCGATCGCTCAAATATCCAACCCTACGCGATCGCGTCCTTTACCATGCGATCGCGTAGTACAAAAATAAACTCCCCTGAATTTCATCTTATGCGAACGCGGAGTAACCCATGTGATCGCGAACCTCTGATGGCCATCTCTATGCGATCACAGTATGGCCTATGCGATCGCATAGGCTTAATTTCCTCTGCAATTTTTCTGAAAAACCTGCTACTATCCAACATGAGAATTAACCCGTTTAATCACCCGAAATCACCCCGAGGCCCCCGGGACCTCAACCAAAACCATCAACCTACTCCAAAACATCATAAGAATTTGTTCCAATCATAAAAACACGACCGTAAACACTAAATCATGACTGATTCAAGCCTAAGTTTGAATTATAACTTCTGAAACCAACATTCAATCAAAAACCCGACCAAACGATGTCCGAATGACATGAAAATTTGCAGACATATCCAAAATCACCTAACAAAGCTAATGCAACTTTCGGAATTCCATTCCGACTCCCGAATCAAAATCTCACCTATCGAACGGAATTCGCCAAAATTCCAACTTCGCCAATTCAAGCCTATTTCTGCTCTGGACCTCCAAATTGATTTCCGATCATTCTCCTAAGTCACAAATGATGCCCCGAAGCTAACCAAACCATCGGAATTCGATTTCGAGTCCTCTAACTCACAAGTCAACTTCATGTTGACTTTTCTAAACCAAGCTTCATTCTAAGAGGCTATATGCCTTATCTTCAACCAGGTTCAACCCAAATTCACCCGATAAATTCTAATACATATATAGAAACATGAAACCTCATAATAAGGGAAAACCGAGGTGGTAACTCACGTGACCACGGGTTGGGTCATCATATTTTCCCCAACTTAAACCAACACTCGTCCTCGAGCGGGCTCAGAGTTGTACTAAAAGCAACCCAATAGCTGAATGACCTTACCAAGCATATATTCAGGGTGATACCATGTCACCCTATCAATCATAAGTCTGATAACACAATATAACTGAAATTCCGTAGTCCATCCGAACCATAGACCACATTGCACTTTCCAAAAACATATACCATATCTGAATCCCCCGTCTATACTTAGAATATACCCGAACCAACTGTAATAACCCATACTCGCCACTCCAGGTGAGATCATATGATGTACCAAACAATCCAATCGCTCGAGACGATAGCCTCTAATCACAACAATTGCCCACAATAACCAAACACTAACTGAAAAACCTTTAACAGTAAATGATCATATCAGGTGATAACCGAAACGTAAAACATACAAAATATAGTCCCAAACATATCGTGGTGTCACGAGACTGAGCCTCTACAGAATAGCATCCTAATACAATCAAGTCTAGGCAAATAGGAAATCAACAAGATGATAAAGAAGGAGAAAACAAGCTCGGCGGACGCTGGCAGCTACCTCGTAATCTCTGCAAAAGTAGACAAGAATCAGCAGCTACAATGTCTCAACTGATCTCGGGCACCTGTGGATCTGCACAGAAAGTGCAGGGGAGTGGGGTGAGTATATTTCAACTCAGTGAGTAACAATAATAAATAACAACTGAAGGTAAGAACTCCTGTGCTATCACTTAGCAGTTCTAAGGCAACCCTCACAGGTACGTCATCACTATAGAAATACTCAAATCTCCAATCCACGTTTATCTCTACAAGATTCTACACCGATCCAACCCTCACTCGTACCCCTACGGTGTACGGCCATCTCAACATATAAAGACACATACCTATGTCTATAATGTATAAGTATTTAAGTAGATAATAGGATATGATTAAGTATAATGCTGCGGCGTGCAGCCCGCTCCAATACATATACCGCTGCGGCGCGCAGCCCGCTCCATTTAACGTCGACGGCGCTCACTGGGGGTGTATACAGACTTCGGAAGGGCTCCCCGATCCACACATGTATTACTGCGGCGTGCAGTCCGATCCAATATATGTATGAATATATATTTATACTGCTGCGGCGCGCAGCCCGATCCCCTAATATACACCAGTGCTCACTGAGAATGTGTGCAGACTCAAACTCCGAAGAGGCTCCTACAGCCCAAGCGCAATAATACTGCGGCGTGCAGTCCGTCCCACATGTATATTACTGCGGCGTGCAGTCCGATCCAATATATATACTGCTGCAGCGTGCAGCCCGATCCAATATAGGTATATATATATAATACCCCATAATGGGTCCTCGACCCTATCCTAGTCAATATGTGTTTGGCCTCTCAGGCCCAATATAATGTATCACAATGGGTCCTGGACCCTGTCTCAGTCAATATAGACTTGGCCTTTCAGGCCCACTCAGCTAGAACAGGGAATTCCACCCTAGATAATCTCTCTCAATGTACACATCTAGTACGGGCTCATATTATGCTATACAGCTAGAGCTACGGCCGAGTGTATGTTTCCAACATGATATAAGGGTCACCTAGCTCTATAGGTTCCCTAATGCTCTACAGATCGGCACAAGGCCCCAAACATGGCTATTAGCCCAGTTGTACAGTTATAATCTCATTAACAGTCATACAACACAGTATTCTATTAGCCGGGAAGGACTAAGTCCAAACCCCCAATCACAATGTCACCACGCCCGTCATAGAACGCGTGTCTCATCTCAATATAGCACTGTGAAGTGCTAGTACGGGGTTTCAAACCCTCAGTACATTGTTTACTACTACCACTCACCTCGAACCGGTAGAAGCTTCAATCCGCCTTGCGCTTGCCTCGCAAATCAATCTCCTCGAGTGCCAAATCTGCTCAAAATCATAGAGAATGCATCAATATACGCTAATTTCACAAAATTCATTCGAAATAACCCAATTTATACCAAAACCCACAAGTTGTCAAAACCCGACTTTTGGTGCGCTTCTCGAAAAATTATAAAAGTTACATATTCGGAACCCTCGTCTCAATACGAGTCTAGGCATATCAAATTTACCAAATTCGGACTCCATTTGCCCACTCAAATCGGCAATTTACCAAAACCCCGGCTTAGGCTAAATTTTCCTACAGTTTGATCCAATTTTCGTGAATTAAAGGAGGATTTCATGATAAAAACGCGTAAAGGAACCATAAAACTCACCTCCGATGATAACCCGATGTTCTCCCAGCAATAACTCGCCCAAATCGCCCAATTCGCCTTCAAGAACCGAGCCCCAAATGTTTTGCAACTTATGAAATTTTAACCCTTCTGTTATTTTTAACACAGGCCCGATTTCCGCTTCTGCGGACAAAAATCCGCCTCTGCGAGGCCGCCCCTGCGACCAAATGGTCACTTCTGCGAGATTCCACCAAATCGCCCAGTTCCGCTTCTGCGGCTGGGCCTCGCACCTGCGCGACCGCTTCTGCGGATACCCCTCCGCTTCCGCGATCTCCCCCAGCTGCCCGCCTTCCGCTTCTACGACCCATGACTCGCAGAAGCGAGTCCGCTTCTGCGACTGACGTCCGCTTCTGCGGAACCTCCTCGCCAAACCCATTTTCGCTTCTGCGATGAATTCTCCGCTTTTGCGGTCCCGCTCCTGCGGTTCCCAATCTGCAGGAGCGAAAATGCTGCTGCAATTCATGACAGCAGCTCCCAAACTCCAATTTCCCCCCATTTAGCCATCCGAAAACACCCCGAGGCCCCCCGGACCTCATCCAAACACACCAACACATCTTAATACCTTATTCGAACTTGTTCCAATCCTCAAAACACGTCTAATAACATCAAAACCCATAATTCACATCGAATTCAAGCCTAAATTCCTTAAAACATTCCGAATTACACAATCAATCAAAAACCCGACTAAACGACGTCCGAATGACCTGAAATTTTGCAGGCACATCCAAAATCACCTAACGGAGCTACTGCAACTCTCAGAATTCCATTCCGACCCCCGGATCAAAATCTCACCTACCGTTCGGATTTCGCCAAAATTCAACCTTAGCCAATTCAAGCCTATTTCTACACCGGCCTCCAAATTCAATTCCGATCGCTCCCCTAAGTCACAAATCACCTCCCGGAACTAACCGAATCATCAGAATTCGATTCCGAGCCCTCTAACCAAATAGTCAACTCCGGGTTGACTTTCCTTATTCAAGTTTCCTTCAAAAAGGCTATATGCCTCATTTTCAATCCAATTCACTCATAACTCCCTCGATAGACTCTAACACTGATATAAAAGCATGAATTATGTAATTACAACATAACGGGGTGGTAATTCCCGTGACGACGGGCCGGGTCGTCACATTCTCCCTCTCTTAAGCAAACGCTCGTCCTCGAGCGGGTCAAGAAACATACCTGAAGTCTCAAATAGCTGAGGGTATCTGCTCCGCATCTCCTGCTCAACCTCCCAAGTAGCCTCCTCTACGGGTCGACCTCTCCACTGAACCTTAACCGATGCAATCTCCTTCGACCTCAACTTCCTTACTTGGCGACCCAAAATAGCAATAGGCTCCACATTATAGGATAGATCACCATCAAGCTGAATGGTACTGAAGTCTAATACATGGGACGGATCTCCGATGTACTTCCGGAGCATAGACACATGGAATACTGGATGAACGCTGGATAAGCTGGGTGGAAGGCTAACTCATATGCCACCTCTCCAACTCTCCTGAGTATCTCAAAGGGACCAATGTACCCGGGACTCAACTTCCCTTTCCTCCCGAACCTCATGACACCCTTCATGGGTGAAACCTTCAGCAATACTCTATCACCAACCATGAAAGACAGCTCTCGAACCATACGGTCTGCATAACTCTTCTGGCGAGACTGTGCTGTGCGAAGCCTCTCCTGGATCAACTTTGCTCTATCCAGAGCATCCTGAACTAACTCAGTCCCTATCAATCGATCCTCACCAGGCTCAAACCATCCGACGGGAGATCTACACCGTCTGCCATACAATGCCTCGTACGGGGCCATCTGAATACTCGACTGGTAGCTGTTGTTGTAGGAAAACTCAGCAAGTGGTAAGAACTCATCCCACGAACCACCAAAGTCAATCACACATGCTCGCAACATATCCTCCAGGATCTGAATAGTACGCTCAGACTGCCCGTCTGTCTGGGGGTGAAATGTTGTACTCAACTCAACCCTCGTACCCATCTCTCGCTGAAATGCTCTCCAAAATTGAGAAGTGAACTGAGTGCCTCTATCAGATATAATAGACACCGGGACCCCATGCAACCTGACAATCTCCCGAATAAAGATCCATGCCAACCGCTCCGATGAGTAAGTAGTACTAACTGGGATGAAATGTGCGGACTTAGTCGGCCGATCAACAATCACCCATACAGAATCAAACTTCCTCGCTGTCCGAGGGAGCCAAGTAACAAAATCCATGGTGATCCTCTCCCATTTCCACTCGGGAATAACCATACGCTGAAGAACACCGCCGGTCTTTGATGCTCATATTTGACCTGCTGGCAATTGAGGCACTTAGCTACATGCCTAACAATATCCATCTTCATTCTCCTCCACCAGTAGTGCTGTCTCAAGTCTTGGTACATCTTTGCGGCACCTGGGTGAATAGAGTACCGCGAACCGTGTGCCTCCTCAAGTATCAACTCCCGCAAACCATCAACATTGGGCACGCATATACGGCCCTGCATCCTCAGAACACCATCACTGTCGATAGTCACATCTCTAACATCATTATGCCGCACTCTGTCCTTAAGGACAAGCAAATGTGGGTCATCATACTGTCGCTCCCTGATGCGATCATATAAGGAAGATCGAGAAACAACACAAGCCAACACCCGACTCGGCTCCGAAATATCTAATCTCACTAGCCGATTAGCTAGGGCCTGAACATCATAAGCAAATGGCCTCTCCCCAACTGGGATGAAAGCTAAGCTGCCCATGCTAACCGCCTTCCGACTCAAGGCATCGGCCACCACATTGGCCTTCCCCGGATGATACAAAATAGTGATATCATAGTCCTTAAGCAACTCCAACCACCTCCGCTGTCTCAAATTAAGGTCCTTCTGTCTGAATAAGTGCCGAAGGCTGCGATGATCCGTGAACACCTCGCAGGAGACACCATACAGGTAATGCCTCCAAATCTTCAAAGCATGAACTATGGCTGCTAGCTCCAAATCATGAACAGGGTAGTTCTTCTCGTGGGGCTTCAATCGACGAGAAGCATAAGCAATGACCCTACCCTCCTGCATTAACACACAACCAATGCCAACCCCTGAGGCATCACAATATACAGTATAAGAATTTGACGTTGTCGGTAGAATCAAGACTGGTGCTGTGGTCAGTGCTGTCTTGAGCTTCCGAAAGCTCTCCTCGCACTCCTCGGACCATAAGAAAGGAACACCCTTCCGAGTCAATCTAGTCAAGGGTGAAGCAATAGAAGAGAACCCCTGAACGAATCGGCGATAATACCCTGCCAATCCCAGAAAGCTACGGATCTCAGAAACTGAGGTCGGTCTGGGCCAACTCTGCACTGCCTCGACCTTCCTCGGATCTACCTGAATACCATCACAGGACACCACGTGCCCTAAGAAATGCTACGGACTCGAGCCAAAACTCGCACTTGGAGAATTTAGCATATAGCTTCTCCTCCCTCAATCTCTGCAACACAATACTCAAATGTTGAGCATGCTCCTCCCGACTACGGGAGTAGACTAGAATGTCATCAATGAACACAATCACAAATGAATCCAAATAAGGCCCTGAACACACTGTTCATCAGATGCATAAATGCTGCTGGGGCGTTGGTCAGCCCAAAAGACATCACAAGGAACTCATAATGACCATATCTGGTCCTGAATGCAGTCTTCATAATGTCGGACTCTCTAATCTTCAGCTGATGGTAGCCTGAACGAAGATCAATCTTCGAGAATACCCTAGCTCCCTGGAGCTGATCAAATAAATCATCAATACGAGGCAGAGGATACTTATTCTTCACTGTTACTTTGTTTAGCTGCCTATAGTCAATACACATCCTCATAGATCCGTCCTTCTTCTTAACAAACAAGACCGGTGCACCCCACGGCGACACACTCGGCCGAATGAACCCCTTATCTAGGAGTTCCTGGAGCTGCTCCTTCAATTCCTTCAACTCAGCTGGTGCCATCCGATACGGAGGAATAGGAAATAGGCTGAGTGCCTGGCACCAAATCGATACCAAAATCAATATCCCTGTCCGGCGGCATGCCCGGCAGGTCTGAGGGAAACACATCAGGAAAGTCTCGCACAATGGGAACAGAATCAATACTGGGAGTCCGGGCCTCGACCTCCCGCACAAATGCTAAATAAGAGAGACATCCCTTCCCAACCATTCGTTGGGCCTTGAGGAAAGATATTACCCTGCTAGGTACATACTCAGTCGTGCCTCGCCACTCGATCCTCTGAATGCCCGGCATAGCCAAAGTGATTGTCTTAGCATGACAGTCCATAATAGCATGACATGGAGATAGCCAGTCCATGCCCAATATAACATCAAAATCAATCATGCTGAGAAGCAACAGGTCTACTCGGGTCTCCAGACCTCCAATAGTGACCAAACAAGACCAGTATACGTGGTCCACAACAATAGTATCCCCTACCGGGGTAGATACATGCACTGGCAACTCAAGACTCCCTCGGGTCATGCCCAAATGAGGAGCAAAATATGTAGACACATAAGAATAAGTAGAACCGGGATCAAACAATACCGAGGCATCTCTGTGGCAGACTGAAATAATACCTGTAATGACAACATCAGAAGCAACGGCCTCAGATCGGCCCCGAAAAGCATAGCATCTAGCCTGTCCGCCCTGATCGGCCTCCCCCTCGAGAGCGACCCCTAGCCGTCCGACCCTCACCCCTAGCCGGCAGGGCGGGTGCCGAAGTAGAAGGACCGGATGACGAGGGTTGCCCCCTCTGCTGATAAGATCTGGAAACAAGATGGGGACACTCCCTACGGTGATGCCCAAACTCTCCGCACTCGTAGTAACTCCCCGGTGCTGGTGACTGAGACCTGATAATGACCTCTAGCGCTGGAGTGGCCAACCGATGAACTAGGCCGAGATGAACCCCGAGCGGATGGGGCTCGTGAAGAACTCCGTGCTAGCATGGCACCGAGAGATGGCCGGCTGCGGTGCGAACCCCGATAACCCCGTCTAGAAGACCATCTACGACGATCCGAGCGACCCAACTACGAAGACCCGAAAGAGCGACCTCGGCTCCGCCGACTCTGGCCTCCGGTCCGAGTGCCACCGGAACTAGCCGCTCCTCGAGGCCTCTTGGCCTCCCTCTTATCCCGCTCCCTGCGACGATCTGTCTCTATGTCGCGAGCAATATCCACAGGATCCTCAAATGTACGACTCAAAACCCTCTCCCGAGTCATCCGAATACGAATGGGATAAATGAGGCCGTCCACGAAGCGCCCAATCCTCTCTCTGTCGGAATGAACCAACCACGGTGCATATCCGGACAACTCTGTAAACCTGATCTCATACTCTGACACTAACATGTCCCCCTGACGGAGACCCTCAAACCGCCTACGCATCTCCTCTCTCTGAGATCGAGGCACCCATTTCTCCAAGAACATAGTGGAGAACTCCGGCCATGATAGTGGTGCTGCCCCTGCCGGCTGCGGCGCTCATAAGCCTCCCACCAAGCGAAGGCTGGTCCCTGAAACTGAAAAGTAGTGAAAGATACCCCACTGGACTCCAATATCCCTGCCGTACGAAGCATCCGACGGCACTTATCCAGAAAACCTTAGGCGTCCTCGCCCGGAGCTACTTAATTCAAAATGCATGTATTTAACCTATATTTTTTATTTTCTAATTTTAATTTCTAATTATTCAATCACACAAATGTATCTAATTTCAATCAAGATATGTAATTGCACCCAAAAATATTATTTATTCTAATCTTGGAATTTTATTGCATAGTGCAAAAATCACGTGCTCACACCCTGGTCCCTGATGTAGCTGTTGCGGTGGTAGCTGAATCTACCTGTGCCAAGCGAGTGCAAAACGCTAATATCTGAGCTAGGGTCTCTTGTAGAACCCGAATAACAATGGGCACAGCTGGTGCCTGAACTGGTACTGCTGGGATCTCAGCAACTGGAGGCTGTGGGTCAGCTGGCACTGCCTCAGCTGCCCTACCCCTGCCACGTCCACGGCCGCATCCACGGCCTCTAGCAGGTGGTAGTGGTGGTCGTCCTCCACGTCCGGATGATCGAGTTCTCGCCATCTGCGAGAGAATAGAATGTCAAGTTCAGATCAAGTCAAAAGTAATCGCACGACAAGAATTCAAAGAATTGAAACTTTTCCTAAAAAGGTTTGCAGCCTTCCGAGGATAAGTACAGGCGTCCCCGCACCGATCCACGAGACTCTACTAAACCGGCTCATGACTCGCGAGACCTGTTAACCTAGGCTCTGATACCAACTTGTCACGACCCAAACCCTGGTCGTGATGGCGCCCAACACAATGCTAGGCAAGCCCGACCATATTATCCCTTAAACCAGCCAGTTATTAATCAAATTAAACTTAAACAGTAAATGATCATATCAGGTGATAACCGAAATGTAAAACATACAAAATACGGTCCCAACCATATCGTGGTGTCACGAGACTGAGCCTCTACAGAATAGCATCCTAATACAATCAAGTCTAGGCAAATAGGAAATCAACAAGATGATAAAGAAGGAGAAAACAAGCTCTGCGGACGCTGGCAGCTACCTCGTAATCTCCGCAAAAGTAGACAAGGATCAGCAGCTACAATGTCTCAACTGCTCTCGGGCACCTGTGGATCTGCACAGAAAGTGCAGGGGAGTGGGGTGAGTATATTTCAACTCAGTGAGTAACAATAATAAATAATAACTGAAGGTAAGAACTCCCGTGCTATCACTTAGCAGTTCTAAGGCAACCCTCACAGGTACGTCATCACTATAGAAATACTCAAATCTCCAATCCACGTTTATCTCTACACGATTCTACACTGATCCAACCCTCACTCGTACCCCTACGGTGTACGGCCATCTTAACATATAAAGACACATACCTATGTCTATAATGTATAAGTATTTAAGTAGATAATAGGATATGATTAAGTATAATGCTGCGGCGTGCAGCCCGCTCCAATACATATACCGCTGCGGCGCGCAGCCCGCTCCATTTAACGTCGACGGCGCTCACTGGGGGTGTATACAGACTTCGGAGGGGCTCCCTAGGCCCAAGCACTATTATACTGCGGCGTGCAGCCCGATCCACACATGTATTACTGCGGCGTGCGGTCCGATCCAATATATGTATGAATATATATTTATATTGCTGCGGCGCACAGCCCGATCCCCTAATATACACCAGTGCTCAATGAGAATGTGTGCAGACTCAGACTCCGAAGGGGCTCCTACAGCCCAAGCGCAATAATACTGCGGCGTGCAGTCCGTCCAACATGTATATTACATGTATATTACATGTATATTACTGCGGCGTGCAGTCCGATCCAATATATATACTGCTGCGGCGTGCACCCCGATCCAATATAGGTATATATATATAATACCTCATAATGGGTCCTCTACCCTATTCCAGTCAGTATATACTTGGCCTCTCAGGCCCAATATAATATATCACAGTGGGTCCTTGACCCTGTCTCAGTCAATATAGACTTGGCCTTTCAGGCCCACTCAGCTAGAACAGGGAATTCCACCCTAGATAATCTCTCTCAATGTACACATCTAGTACATGCTCATATTATGCTATACAGCTAGAGCTACGGCTGAGTGTATGTTTCCAACATGATATAAGGGTCACCTAGCTCTATAGGTTCCCTAATGTTCTACAGATCGGCACAAGGCCCCAAACATGGCTATTAGCCCAATTGTACAGTTATAATCTCAGTAACAGTCATACAACACAGTATTCTATTAGTCGGGAAGGACTAAGTCCGAACCCCCAATCACAATGTCACCACGCCCGTCATAGAACGCGTGCCTCATCTCAATATAGCACTGTGAAGTGCTAGTACGGGGTTTCAAACCCTCAGTACATTGTTTACTACTACCACTCACCTCGAACCGGTAGAAGCTTCAATCCGCCTTGCGCTTGCCTCGCAAATCAATCTCTTCGGGTGCCAAATCTGCTCAAAATCATAGAGAATGCATCAATATACGCTAATTTCACGAAATTCATTCGAAATAACCCAATTTATACCAAAACCCACAAGTTGTCAAAACCCGACTTTTGGTGCGCTTCTCGAAAAATTATAAAAGTTACATATTCGGAACCCTCGTCTCAATACGAGTCTAGGCATATCAAATTTACCAAATTCGGACTCCATTTGCCCACTCAAATCGGCAATTTACCAAAACCCCGGCTTAGGCTAAATTTCCCCACAGTTTGATCCAATTTTCGTGAATTAAAGGAGGATTTCATGATAAAAACGCGTAAAGGAACCATAAAACTCACCTCCGATGATAACCCGATGTTCTCCCAGCAATAACTCACCCAAATCGCCCAATTCGCCTTCAAGAACCGAGCCCCAAATGTTTTGCAACTTATGAAATTTTAACCCTTCTGTTATTTTTAACACAGGCCCGATTTCCGCTTCTGCGGACAAAAATCCGCCTCTGCGAGGCCGCCCCTGCGACCAAATGGTCGCTTCTGCGAGATTCCACCAAATCACCCAGTTCCGCTTCTGCGGCTGGGTCTCGCACCTGCGCGACCGCTTCTACGGATACCCCTCCGCTTCCGCGATCTCCCCCAGCTGCCCGCCTTCCGCTTCTGCGACCCATGACTCGCAGAAGCGAGTCCGCTTCTGTGACTGACGTCCGCTTCTGCGGAAGCTCCTCGCCAAACCCATTTTTGCTTCTGCGATGAATTCTCCGCTTCTGCGGTCCCGCTCCTGCGGTTCCCAATCCGCAGGAGCGAAAATGCTGCTGCAATTCATGACAGCAGCTCCCAAACTCCAATTTCCTCCCGTTTAGCCATCCGAAAACACCCCGAGGCCCCCGGGACCTCATCCAAACACACCAACACATCTTAATACCTTATTCGAACTTGTTCCAATCCTCAAAACACGTCTAATAACATCAAAACCCATAATTCACATCGAATTCAAGCCTAAATTCCTTAAAACATTCCGAATTACACAATCAATCAAAAACCCGACTAAACGACGTCCGAATGACTTGAAATTTTGCAGGCACATCCAAAATCACCTAACGGAGCTACTGCAACTGTCGGAATTCCATTCCGACCCCCGGATCAAAATCTCACCTACCGTTAGGATTTCGCCAAAATTCAACCTTAGCCAATTCAAGCCTATTTCTACACCGGGCCTCCAAATTCAATTCCGATCGCTCCCCTAAATCACAATTCACCTCCCGGAACTAACCGAATCATCAGAATTCGATTCCGAGCTCTCTAACTAAATAGTCAACTCCGGGTTGACTTTCCTTATTCAAGTTTCCTTCAAAAAGGCTATATGCCTCATTTTCATTTCAATTCACTCCTAACTTCCCCGATAGACTCTAACACTGATATCCCCCGTCTATACTTAGAATATACCCGAACCAACTGTAATAACCCATACTCGCCACTCCAGGTGAGATCATATGATGTACCAAACAATCCAATCGCTCGAGACGATAGCCTCTAATCACAACAATTGCCCACAATAACCAAACACTAACTGAAAAACCTTTTTCATTAGCTAAAGTCTTATTCCAACACCTTCATATACTGCCCACGGCAATCGAAACATGCGATATACCGAACCCACATCTCAGGTCGATCATTTATGAATCCATTTCCCTTTTTTCTGATACTACAACAGATTTCGGAGCCAAACATTTTTGCACTCATTAATAACTCCAACGATCATTTAGATTATAACACACCACACTAGTAACATGACACCTCAACATCGACCTAAGCCACAACGTGGACAACACAGGCTCCAATAAGAAACTGTCTGAACATACTCAAGCCATGAAAACTGACTCAACTCAAGAACTGTAATTCCAATTCCTCCGTACTATCATAACACAGAACTGAGATCCCATCTCACAACGTAGAAATAGGGTAACTGAATCCTCCTCGAAAGGTCGTAACATCACGTGGCCTTGCCACAACTCATGATATTATCCAAAAACTATTACCCATGAAGCACCTCAAGTCACCATGCCCAAAACGGTCAGCCAAGCACATATTTAGGTCTGAACTCAAGCAATCAATCACACCACAACGTGGACGACACAACCGATGTGCTATTTGCTGAGTAATACCCAATACAGACTTTTCCTCAGATGCCATGAAGTAATGCATACAAGGTAACATATAACAAAGTCTATTTTCACATCACACTGTTGCAGCGTGCAACCCGATCCAGATATCATACCCGTGGCAGCGTGCCACCCGCTTCAAATACCATACCCGTGGCGGCTTTCCACCCGATCCACACATATATACCTCACAAAGAGAAAATGTACGTCGAGTCAAATTTGTTCATTACAATAACTTATATAGTCTTATGCTCGGCTGAGCGAAACACATCTGAAAAGTCCCTCAGTTCCGGAACTAAATCAATGGTAGAAACCTCTATACTGACATCCGCCATGAAGGCCCAATTAACAAAGCAATACCTGCCAGCCATCCGCTGGTTCTTAGGATACAAAACTACCCTATGGGAACATAATCCGATGCACCTTACCATGCAACCTATGGCATTTTTCCGACATAGTCCATATCACATTAGTCTAGACAACCTGACTTAAGACAACCAGTCTGCAATCAATTATCATAACCCAAATTCATCATATCAAGCAAAGAAAGATCCACTAGGGCTTCCAATTTCCAATAACCGCTAAACGGTACCGATATACACGATATACAACCACTGCATAGGCGGATTACGAGAACTTCTAGTCTCCAACACATATATAACACATGAATCACTACGCCTGATTCCACACTCCACCGTACGAATACATAACACACATCAAGAATCCATTCATACCACGAAAGCCATTCAGAAATTTCCCTATGCCATCAACAACTCAATCGTTATAGTCGACCCAATAAGAGAATACCGCAATACCACCAGATATTGTCAGTTTACATTACCTTTCCCTTTTGAACACATACCCCGTCAAATTACTAGGATAGCAGTACCATTTTCCTTCATCACCAAAAAGAGTTCTCAAATTATCTGTAGCTGCCCGCACTGCTCAAGAATTTTAATGACTTCCCATATATTATGAACTGATCTCAAAACCTTGAACATGCCATTATCAACTTTCCATAACACACCGCATATACCATACCACACTAAGATAACATGGAAACGTCTATTCCTCTCCTACGCCGCAACCATCGACGCACTCAACTAGTCAAGGACTTTCATGACCCCATATAGAAGAAAAATCATTACACATTCCAAGCTTCGCATACCAACAGAAAATATACTCATGTTCAAACCACGGTAAAACACATCACGAACTCTTTCTCCCAATTCCATTGCACAAACTAAACTGCCAGGACTGAGTCCTTCTACCCACATCGAGCTATGCAACTGCCAGCACTCAAGAGCTTTGTTGCACAATTCCTGCAAGACTCATTACTTCGAACACATACCAGGAATTAATCGTATCCTTATCATACCATTTTGGTTTATTATCAAGTTGTTCCATTTACCCAATATCCTTTTTGATTCATCTTTAATTTAATATTATCCTTTACTATAGCACCAAAATACCTCAACTCAGGTTACCACACGAGACTCATACATAAGACCACACAGTCTAAGACCCATAGGCCGCTGAATACTCTCTCAAATGTTTCCCAAAAGTACCACATTCTACAATACTTTATTTTGAAGAACTTCCTGCGATTCTAAATTCGTTATCATTACCTTCCAATACAGATACATAGAATCCCATCATTAACATAACATATCACAAGTCTTGATCTCTTCTAATGAAACCATAGTCTTTAGCCACATACACAATCGTAAGACACCTGACTATTACAAGAAAAATCTTAAACACCGCAAAACTATTCTCGGGCGTCATTCACCCTTATTCAACTATAATTTAACTGTCTTATTGAACAGAACCACAAGTGCCTTGTTAGAACTCTTAACACCGCAGAACATGATTACATACAGATATGAATAGCAATCTTTCATTTCTATACATTGAGCATTCTTTATCAACAGCAGTTCAAAACATCCTATCTTCATATCGATGAAGCACCACATAATCTTTATCAAAATTTCCCAACATACTTAGAGACAGAACCAACATGGCACACAACAGTGTAATCAGTTAATCAATAACAACCTCCCCAACTTGGCTCAAAGCCATATATCAAAGCATTTTTAACCACTCATAGCATTCTTACTCAAATGATGCCGCAATATTATAGTAAGATTAAACTCAAATCATTTACAAGCTTTGGCAGAGACTCGAATCATTAGAAATCTTAACTCTTCTGCAACTCTTGCATTTATAAACACATAACAGTTAAGCCTTCTCTTTAGGTGACAGAAATCTTTTCTAAGTCCCAAATTTTCCAAATATTTCGACAGAGTTTCCTTTGTAATTTGGCCTATCCACAAGCTAGAGAATCACCAAAACCATCCTAACAATACGTCCACAACTAGACAAGACATCACAAGGTATATCTACAACATTAATCTCCATACTACACAAATTGTATTATCAAAATTTATACATGGACATGCGTTGCACCTGCCCGAATCATAACACATATCAAATACTTTTCAATTACACATAAGAATCAACTCACCTAAGGACACTTCGCAAGAGATAACCCACCTGCTTCGCCTCAATTTGGCATTTCAGTACAATACCTTCCACCAGGATACACATAGTACAATCACTTTAGTCTTCCTGAGTCTGAACTCATTCTACTACACGTAAAACACTTTACCTTCCAACTAAGAGATATGATAAATATTCACCACGCCCATAGCTCAGGGCTACACAACGGATTACAATAAGAGTCGAACACCTAACAACTCATCCACTATCAAGCTTCCATTTCCACAATCAGGGGCAATATCGATCGTATAAATTTCATAATACCAGCTCACAAAATCAGCACCTCGGTGATCAAGCCATAGACAAAGATCCGGCCTCAAGTCCTCCAGACTGGCCCAACATGAACTCATAGAGATTATATCTCGCCCTTCGATCGAGAAATCATAAGCCATCAAGGCAAATTTATCACTAAGCACTCAAGTGCGCACATCAATGTGCAGAAGGAATTTCAAGAATTATATCCCAAGCTGAATCAAGTACGCACGATAAGAATTCCAAGAATGTGAAGTGTTTCCTAAAAGGTCTGTAGCCTCCCGAGGATAAATACAGACGTCTCCGTACCGATCCGCGAGACACTACTAACCGGCTCAAGACTCATGAGGCCTAGTAACCTAGGCTCTGATACTAACTTGTCACGATCCCAAAATCCGGTCGTGATGGCACCCAGCACATTGCTAGGCTAGCCCAACCAAATTCACTCTCATCCCGAGATTAGAGCTCAAAATCATTCATTTTAAGTCATCAATAGTTAGGGAAAACAAGATCAAACTGATAGTATTAAGAATATCCTGAAATCTCCCGAAAATACAACGTAACTTCCCAAAGATCTAGGGTCACAAGCCAAGAGCCTCTATCAGAATATCAGCCAATATTGTAAATACTCTACAAGTCTAAGAGTACGCGAAATAAAACAAGTAATAACAGAGTAACAAGGGGGAGTGTCAGATCCTGCAGATGCCAGGCAGCTACCTCGACGATCCCAAATAAAGCTCTATATCAGCTTCAAGCTCAGTTAAGCTCCCAAGTACCAGGATATGCACACATGGTGTAGGGAGTCGAGTGAGTACCTCCAACTCAATGGTAATAAAAATAAATAATGTTGAGGGAAAGAAAACCACACAAGGGACTATCTCATGCTATAAACAAATAGAATCATATTTTACTAAAGTAAACTTTCAGGGTATTCCTTTTTAACATATATGAGTAGATTATTCAGAAATATCTTTTTAACATATCTTCCTTTCATTATAACAGATCAATACCTGGTACAACCTCAAACAATGCAAATTTGCTCTCAAACCAACCCCTTGGGCTCAGCACTCCTTAACAATTTCCACCCGGGTATCTGGTCAATATGGTAGATAACACATGTATGCCAGTAATATATGAGTGCTAAATGTTATACCACGTAGTACAAGTAAAGCCAATATATGTATGCAATGCAATGCATATGACATTGTGGCGTACAACTCGATCCATGCAAAGGCGCACACACTCACTATGAGGGGTTCAAACTCCGGAGGGGCTCCTACAGCTCAAGCGCAATATCAATATCACTCTTGATGTGCCGTGCAGCCCGATCCATGCATAGTCATGAATGCATATAAGCCCCTTGGGCAATAGTATCATATCAGCTCACACGTAAAATGTCATTAAAGCCTTGTTCAAGTTTTTCAATCTTATAAAAACGCTGAGTAGCAAAATACCATTTCAAAACCTTAGACTGAGATGAAAATATGCATAGTATTATCAAGATAGTGATACCAATCCCTCAAGGATTCAAATATTCGGTATGAAGCCCAAAACATGATAATTAGTCCAATTCATGATAATTAATTCAATTTAAAGCAATTAAGTAGTATTATTTATTAAGCGGGACAGATCAAGTCACAATCCCCAATGGTGCTCTACCTCACGCCCGCTATCCAGCATGTAAGTCACCTCAATATAGCACTAGGATGTGCAATTCGGGGTTTACTAACCCTCAAGACATCATTTACAAATATTACCCATCTCGAACCGGCGAAACTCTAGCCTGCGACGCCTTAGCTCCTCAAACTGGCCTCCACGCGCATCGAAACTAGCCAAAATTAGTACGAATACATAAAAATAAGCTAAAGGAAGAGAACCCAATCGAAATAACTAGAATTACGCCCAAAAATATGAAGTTGCCAAAACTCGATCCCCGGGCCCGCTTCTCAAAAAATTATGAAACTCATATTTTTGGAATCCTCATCTCGTGACGAGTATGTACATATAAAATTTATCAAAATCAGAGTTCAAATGAGCCACCAAAACCCAATTTTACATAGCAAAAATCCAAGCCCTTACTTCCTCAATTTATACCAAATTCAGAGAACGAATGGAAGATTCTTTGATAAAATGACGTATTAAGACCACGAGACTTACCTTCAATCAATTCCCGATGAAATCCCCTTCAAATTCTATCAATTAGATCCCAATATAGTACAAAAATGGAGGAAATAATGTGGGGTTCGCGTCTGAAATGTTTCATAAAGCCTACTGTTCTGCCCAGTTATACACTATGCGATCGCAGCCCCAGGCATGCGATCGCGATGAACAAAAACTTAAGTTTCAAAAATCCTTCTATGCGATCGCGGCTTGACCAATGCGATCGTAGTGCTCAAATTTTCAACCATATGCGATCGCGTCCTTTACCATGTGATCGGGTAGTACAAAAATCAACTCCCCTGATTTTCCTCTTATGCGAACGCGGAGTAAACCAGAGCGTTTGCTTAAGAGGGGGAGAATGTGACGACCCGGCCCGTCGTCACGGGAATTACCACCCCGTTATGTTGTAATTACATAATTCATGCTTTTATATAAGTGTTAGAGTCTATCGGAGGAGTTAGGAGTGAAATTAAATTGGAAATGAGGCATATAGCCTTTTTGGGGGAAGCTTGAATAAGGAAAGTCAACCCGGAGTTGACTATTTGGTTAGAGGGCTCGGAATCGGATTCCGATGATTCGGTTAGTTCCGGAAGGTGATTTGTGACTTAGGGGAGCGATCGGAATTGAATTTGGAGGCCCGGTGTAGAAATAGGCTTGAATTGGCTAAGGTTGAATTTTGGCGAAATCCGAACGGTAGGTGAGATTTTGATCCGGGAGTCGGAATGGAATTCCGACAGTTGCAGTAGCTTCGTTAGGTGATTTTGGATATGCCTGCAAATTTTCAGGTCATTCGGACATCGTTTGATCGGGTTTTGGATTGAATGTTAGTTTTGAAAGTTTTGAATAAACATAAGCTTGAATCTGTGTGTAATTGATGATTTTGATGTTTAGGATGGTGTTTTTATGATTGGAACAAGTCCGTATCGTGTTTTGGAGTATGTTGGTGGTTTTCGTTGGGGTCCCGGGGCCTCGGGGTGAATCCGGACCATCATCCGGCACTTTGGAACAAGGAATGGTCTGCTGTAAATTGCAGACCACTGGGCACCAGTTAAGCCTTCGCGTTCGCGAGGTAACATGCCGCGTTCGCGAAGGAGAAGGTTGGAACGCATCGCGTTCGCGTGGGTGAAGGACGCGGACGCGTAAGAGGAAAAGACGAAGCATCGCGTTCGCGTGGTATGGGACGCGAACGCGTAGAGGAAAAATCCGGGCTAGGAAGATTGGTCTTCGCGAACGCGTGACTTTACGTCGCGTTCGCGATGAAGGAACGGAGCAAGGCATCGCGTTCGCGTGGAGACCATCGCGAACGCGTAGGGTAAAATCGTCTGGCAGTGAATTAAAATCACAGAACAGAGGGCTCTCGGGTTCATTAACCCAAAACGCCATTTTTGAGTTCTAGGGAGAGAAACTCACGGGAATTGCTGGTAATTCATCGGGGATTCGTTGGAGGTAAGTTTTGTGGCTTAATTACATCATTTTAACATGAAATCCTTGGTTAAATCCCTGTAAATGGAAGATTTAAGGTGGGTTTGAGCCCTAGGCCTAAATTTAAGAAAAACACTGATTTGAGTGGGCAAATGGAGTCCGATTTTGGTAAAATTTATATGCCTAGACTCGTATCGAGATGAGGATTCCGAATATGTAAATTTTGTAATTTTTCGACAAGTGTACCAAAAGTCGGGTTTTGACAACTTGTGGGTTTTGATATAAATTGGGTTATTTCGAATGAATTTCGTGAAATTAGCGTATATTGATGCATTCTCTATGACTTTGAGCAGATTTGGCATCCGAGGAGATTGATTTGCGAGGCAAGCGCAAGGCGGATTGAAGCTTCTACCGGTTCGAGGTGAGTGGTAGTAGTAAATAATGTACCGAGGGTTTGAAACCCCGTACTAGCACTTTACAGTGCTATATTGAGATGAGACACGCGTTCTATGATGGGCGTGGTGACATTGTGATAGGGGATTCGGACTTAGTCCTTCCCGGCTAATAGAATACCGTGTTGTACAACTGTTAATGAGGTTATAACTGTACCATTGGGCTAATAGCCATGTTTGGGGCCTTGTGCCGATCTGTAGAGCATTTGGGAACCTATAGAGCTAGGTGACCTTTACATCGTGTTGGAAATATACACTCAGCCATAGCTCTAGCTGCATAGCATAATATGAGCCTGTACTAGATGTGTACATTGAGAGAGATTATCTAGGGTGGAATTCCCTGTTCTAGCTGAGTGGGCCTGAATGGCCAAGTTTATACCGATTGAGATGAGATAGGGTCGAGGACCCACTATGAGATGTTATATTGGGCCCTGAAAGGCCAAGTCTATATTAACTGAGACAGGGTCAAGGACCCATTGTGATATATTATATTGGGCCTGAGAGGCCAAGTACATACTGACCGGGATAGGGTCGAGGACCCATTATGAGGTATTATGTATATAGATACCTGTATTGGATCGGACTGCACGCCGCAGTAATGTACATGTAATATACATGTAATATACATGTGGGACGGACTGCACGCCGCAGTATTATTGCGCTTGGGCTGTAGGAGCCCCTTCGGAGTCTGAGTCTGCACACATTCCCGAAGTCTGTATACACCCCCAGTGAGCGCCGTCGACGTTAAATGGAGCGGGCTGCGCGCCGCAGCAGTATATGTATTGGAGCGGGCTGCACGCCGCAGCATTATACTTAATCATACTCTACTAGTTACTTAAATACTTATACATTATAGACATAAGTATGTGTCTTTATATGTCGAGATGGCCGTACACCGTAGGGGTACGAGCGAGGGTTAGTTCAGTGTGGAATCTTGTAGAGATAAACGTAGATTGGAGGTTAAAGTACTACTATAGTGATGACGTACTTGTGAAGGTTGCCTTAGAACTGCTAAGTGATAGCACAGGAGTTCTTACTTTCAGTTATTATTTATTATTGTTACTCACTGAGTTGAAATATACTCACCCCACTCCCCGCACTTTTTGGTGCGGATCCACGAGTGCCCGAGAGCGGTTGAGACATTGTAGCTGCCGATTCATACCTACTTTTGCGGAGATTACGAGGTAGTCGCCAGCGTCCGCGAGCTTGTTTTCTCCTTCCTTATCATCTTGTTGATTTCCTATTTGTCTAGACTTGGTTGTATTAGGATGCTATTCTGTAGAGGCTCGGTCTCGTGACACCACGATATGTTTGGGACCGTATTTTGTATGTTTTACGTTTCGGTTATCACCTGATATGATCATTTACTGTTTAAGTTTAATTTGATTAATAACTGGCTGGTTTAAGGGATAATATGGTCGGGCTTGCCTAGCATTGTGTTGGGCGCCATCACGACCAGGGTTTGGGTCGTGACAAGTTGGTATCAGAGCCTAGGTTAATAGGTCTCGCGAGTCATGAGCCGGTTGGTAGAGTCTCGTGGATCGGTGCGGGGACGCCTGTACTTATCCTCGGGAGGCTGCAAACCTTTTTTTAGGAAAAGTTTCAATTCTTGGAATTCTTGTCGTGCGATTACTTTTGACTTGAACTGAACTTTGACATTCTATTCTCTCGCAGATGGCGAGAACTCGATCATCCGGACGTGGAGGACGACCACCACTACCACCTACTAGAGGCCGTGGACGCGGTCGCGGTCGTGGCGGAGTTAGGGCGGCTGAGGCAGTGCCAGCTGACCCACAGCCCCCAGTTGCAGAGGCGCCAGCAACACCAGATCAGGCACCAGCTGTGCCCATTGCTATTCCGGGTCTACAGGAGACCCTGGCTCAGATACTAGCAGTCTGCACTGGCCTAGCACAGGCGGTTTCAGTTACTACTGCAGCAGCTGCATCGGGGATCGGGGGTGGTCATCAGACCCCCGCAGTACGCACTCCAGAGCCAGCAGTGCAGGGCATACAGACACCAGAGGCTCCTCCAGTTCAGCCTGTGGTACCGGTTCAGCCAGCAGATCAGATTCAGGGGGACAGGGTCCCAGCTATGACAGACGATGAGCAGCGTCGTCTCGAGAGGTTCACCAGGTTATCTCCTCCGGTGTTCACTGGTGCTCCGGGCGAGGACGCCCAAGGTTTTCTGGATAAGTGCCGTCGGATGCTTCGTACGGCAGGGATATTGGAGTCCAGTGGGGTATCTTTCACCACCTTTCAGTTTCAGGGACCAGCCTTTGCTTGGTGGGAGGCTTATGAGCGCCCCAGGCCAGCCGGAGCAGCACCACTATCATGGCCGGAGTTCTCCACTATGTTCTTGGAGAAATGGGTGCCTCGATCTCGGAGAGAGGAGATGCGTAGGCAGCTTGAGGGTCTCCGTCAGGGGGACATGTCAGTGTCAGAGTATGAGATCAGATTTACAGAGTTGTCCGGATATGCACCGTGGTTGGTTCATTCCGACAGAGAGAGGATTGGGCGCTTTGTGGACGGCCTCATTTACCCCATTCGTATTCCGATGACTCGGGAGAGGGTTTTGAGTCGTACATTTGAGGATGCCGTGGATATTGCTCGCGACATTGAGACGGATCGTCGCAGGGAGCGGGATGAGAGGGAGGCCAAGAGGCCTCGAGGAGCGGCTAGTTCCAGTGGCACACGGACCGCGAGGCCGAGTCGGCGGAGCCGAGGTCGCTCTTTCGGATCTTCGCAGCCGAGACGCTCGGATCGTCGCGGATGGTCTCCCGGACAGGATTATCGTGGTTCGCACCGCAGCCGGCCCGGCTCTCGGTGCCATGCCGGCTCGTAGTTCTTCGCTGTGCTCCATCCGCTCGGTGTTCATCTCGGCCTAGTTCATCGACCGGCCACTCCGGCGCCGCAGGTCCTTATCGGTCCCGGCACCCGAAGACCGGGGAGTCGCTACGAGTGCGGAGAGCTTGGGCATCACCGTAGGGAGTGTCCCCGTCTTGTTTCCGGATCTTATCAGCAGAGGGGGCAGCCCTCGTCATCCGGTCCTTCTACTTCAGCACCCGCCCCGCCCGCTAGGGGTGAGGGTCGGACGCCTAGGGGTCGCCCTCGAGGGGAGGCCGATCGGGTGGGTCAAGCTAGATGCTATGCTTTTCAGGGGCCGATCCGAGGTCGTTGCTTCCGATGATGTCATTACGGTATTATTTCGGTCTGCCACAGAGATGCCTCGGTATTGTTTGATCCCGGTTCTACTTATTCTTATGTGTCTACATATTTTGCTCCTCATTTGGGCACGACCCGAGGGAGTCTTGAGCCGCCAGTGCATGTATCTACCCCGGTAGGGGATACTATTGTTGTGGACCACGTATACCGGTCCCGTTTGGTCACTATTGGAGGTCTGGAGACCCGAGTAGACCTGTTGCTTCTCAGCATGATTGATTTTGATGTTATATTGGGCATGGACTGGCTATCTCCATGTCATGCTATTCCGGACTGTCATGCTAAGACAATCACTTTGGCTATGCCGGGCATTCAGAGGATCGAGTGGCGAGGCACGACTGAGTATGTACCTAGTAGGGTAATATCTTTCCTCAAGGCCCAACGAATGGTTGGGAAGGGATGTCTCTCTTATTTAGCATTTGTGCGGGAAGTCGAGGCCCAGACTCCCAGTATTGATTCTGTTCCCATTGTGCGAGACTTTCCTGATGTGTTTCCCTCGGACCTGCCGGGCATGCCGCCGGACAGGGATATTGATTTTGGTATCGATTTGGTGCCAGGCACTCAGCCTATTTCTATTCCTCCGTATCGTATGGCACCAGCTGAGTTGAAGGAATTGAAGGAGCAGCTCCGGGAACTCCTAGATAAGGGGTTCATTCGGCCGAGTGTGTCGCCGTGGGGTGCACCGGTCCCTGTTTGTTAAGAAGAAGGACGGATCTATGAGGATGTGTATTGACTATAGGCAGCTAAACAAAGTAACCGTGAAGAATAAGTATCCTCTTCCTCGTATTGATGATTTATTTGATCAGCTCCAGGGAGCTAGGGTGTTCTCGAAGATTGATCTTCGTTCAGGCTACCATCAGCTGAAGATTAGAGAGTCTGACATTATGAAGACTGCATTCCGGACCATATATGGTCACTATGAGTTCCTTGTGATGTCTTTTGGGCTGACCAACGCCCCAGCAGCATTTATGCATCTGATGAACAGTGTATTCAAGCCGTATCTTGATTCATTTGTGATCGTATTCATTGATGACATACTTGTCTACTCTCGTAGCCAGGAGGAGCATGCTCGGCACTTGAGTGTTGTGTTGCAGAGATTGAGAGAGGAGAAGCTGTATGCCAAGTTCTCCAAATATGAGTTCTGGCTTGAGTCTGTGGCATTCTTAGGGCACGTGGTGTCCCGTGATGGTATTCGGGTGGATTCGAGAAAGGTCGAGGCAGTGCATAGTTGGCCCAGACCGACCTCAGTCACTGAGATCCGTAGCTTTTTGGGATTGGTAGGGTATTATCACCGATTCGTTCAGGGGTTCTCTTCTATTGCTTCACCCTTGACTAGATTGACTCGGAAGGGTGTTCCTTTCTTATGGTCCGAGGAGTGCGAGGAGAGCTTTCGGAAGCTCAAGACAGCACTGACCACAGCACCAGTCTTGATTCTACCGACAACGTCAAATTCTTATACTGTATATTGTGATGCCTCAGGAGTGGGCATTGGTTGTGTGTTGATGCAGGAGGGTAGGGTCATTGCTTATGCCTCTCGTCGGTTGAAGCCCCACGAGAAGAACTACCCTGTTCATGATTTGGAGCTAGCAGCCATAGTTCATGCCTTGAAGATTTGGAGGCATTACCCGTATGGTGTCTCATGTGAGGTGTTCACGGATCATCGCAGCCTTCAGCACTTATTCAGACAGAAGGACCTTAATTTGAGACAGCGGAGGTGGTTGGAGTTGCTTAAGGACTATGATATCACTATTTTGTATCATCCGGGAAAGGCCAATGTGGTGGCCGATGCCTTGAGTCGGAAGGCGGTTAGCATGGGCAGCCTAGCTTTCATCCCAGTTGGGGAGAGGCCATTTGCTTATGATGTTCAGGCCTTAGCCAATCGGCTAGTGAGATTAGATATTTCGGAGCCGAGTCGAGTGTTGGCTTGTATTGTTTCTCGATCTTCCTTATATGATCGCATCAGGGAGCGACAGTATGATGACCCACATTTGCTTGTCCTTAAGGACAGAGTGCAGCATAATGATGTCAGAGATGTGACTATCGACAGTGATGGTGTTTTGAGGATGCAGGGCCGTATATGTGTGCCCAATGTTGATGGTTTGCGGGAGTTGATACTTGAGGAGGCACACGGTTCGCGGTACTCTATTCACCCAGGTGCCGCAAAGATGTACCAAGACTTGAGACAGCACTACTGGTGGAGGAGAATGAAGATGGATATTGTTAGGCATGTAGCTAAGTGCCTCAATTGCCAGCAGGTCAAATATGAGCATCAGAGACCGGGCGGTGTTCTTCAGCGTATGGTTATTCCCGAGTGGAAATGGGAGAGAATCACCATGGATTTTGTTACTGGGCTACCTCGGACAGCGAGGAAGTTTGATTCGGTATGGGTGATCGTTGATCGGCTGACTAAGTCCGCACATTTCATCCCAGTTAGTACTACTTACTCATCGGAGCGGTTGGCGGTGATCTTTATTCGGGAGATTGTCAGGTTGCATGGGGTCCCAGTGTCTATTATATCTGACAGAGGCACTCAGTTCACTTCCCAGTTTTGGAGAGCATTTCAGCGAGAGATGGGTACGAGGGTTGAGTTGAGTACAGCATTTCACCCCCAGACAGACGGGCAGTCTGAGCGTACTATTCAGATCCTGGAGGATATGTTGCGGGCATGTGTGATTGACTTTGGTGGTTCGTGGGATGAATTCTTACCACTTGCTGAGTTTGCCTACAACAACAGCTACCAGTCGAGTATTCAGATGGCCCCGTACGAGGCATTGTATGGCGGACGGTGTAGATCTCCCGTGGGATGGTTTGAGCCTGGTGAGGTTAGATTGATAGGGACTGAGTTAGTCCAGGATGCTCCGGATAGAGCAAAGTTGATCCAGGAGAGGCTTCGTACAGCACAGTCTCGTCAGAAGAGTTATGCGGACCGTAGAGTTCGAGAGTTGTCTTTCATGGTTGGTGACAGAGTATTGTTGAAGATTTCACCTATGAAGGGTGTCATGAGGTTCGGGAGGAAAGGGAAGTTGAGTCCCAGGTATATTGGCCCTTTTGAGATACTCAGGAGAGTTGGAGAGGTGGCATACGAGTTAGCCTTGCCACCCAGTTTATCCAGCGTTCATCCGGTATTCCATGTGTCTATGCTCCGGAAGTACATTGGAGATCCGTCTCATGTATTAGACTTCAGCACCATCCAGCTTGATGGTGATCTGTCCTATGATGTGGAGCCTATTGCTATTTTGGGTCGTCGGGTGAGAAAATTGAGGTCCAAGGAGATTGCATCGGTTAAGGTTCAGTGGAGAGGTCGACCCGTGGAGGAGGCTACTTGGGAGGTTGAGCAGGAGATGCGGAGCAGATACCCTCAGCTATTTGAGACTTCAGGTATGTTACTTGACCCGCTCGAGGACGAGCGTTTGCTTAAGAGGGGAGAATGTGACGACCCGGCCCGTCGTCACGGGAATTACCACCCCGTTATGTTGTAATTACATAATTCATGCTTTTATATAAGTGTTAGAGTCTATCGGAGGAGTTAGGAGTGAAATTAAATTGGAAATGAGGCATATAGCCTTTTTGGGGGAAGCTTGAATAAGGAAAGTCAACCCGGAGTTGACTATTTGGTTAGAGGGCTCGGAATCGGATTCCTGATGATTCGGTTAGTTCCGGAAGGTGATTTGTGACTTAGGGGAGCGATCGGAATTGAATTTGGAGGCCCGTGTAGAAATAGGCTTGAATTGGCTAAGGTTGAATTTTGGCGAAATCCGAACGGTAGGTGAGATTTTGATCCGGGGGTCGGAATGGAATTCCGACAGATGCAGTAGCTTCGTTAGGTGATTTTGGATATGCCTGCAAATTTTCAGGTCATTCGGACATCGTTTGATCGGGTTTTGGATTGAATGTTAGTTTTGAAAGTTTTGAATAAACATAAGCTTGAATCTGTGTGTAATTGATGATTTTGATGTTTAGGATGGTGTTTTTATGATTGGAACAAGTTCGTATCATGTTTTAGGGTATGTTGGTGGTTTTCGTTGGGGTCCCGGGGCCTCGGGGTGAATCCGGACCATCATCCGGCACTTTGGAACAAGGAATGGTCTGCTGTAAATTGCAGATCACTGGGCAGTGATTTAGCCTTCGCGTTCGCGAGGGCAAGGCCCGCGTTCGCGTAGGCCAGGTTCAGCATGCATCGCGTTCGCGAGGGAGTGCCGCGTTCGCGTAGGCTGGGGCCAGTTGGCCATCGCGTTCGCGAGGTAACATGCCGCGTTCGCGAAGGAGAAGGTTGGAACGCATCGCGTTCGCGCGGGTGAAGGACGCGGACGCGTAAGAGGAAAAGACGAAGCATCGCGTTCGCGTGGTATGGGACGCGAACGCGTAGAGGAAAAATCCGGGCTAGGAAGATTGGTCTTCGCGAACGCGTGACTTTACGTCGCGTTCGCGATGAAGGAACGGAGCAAGGCATCGCGTTCGCGTGGAGACCATCGCGAACGCGTAGGGTAAAATCGTCTGGCAGTGAATTAAAATCACAGAACAGAGGGCTCTCGGGTTCATTAACCCAAAACGCCATTTTTGAGTTCTAGGGAGAGAAACTCACGGGAATTGCTGGTAATTCATCGGGGATTCGTTGGAGGTAAGTTTTGTGGCTTAATTACATCATTTTAACATGAAATCCTTGGTTAAATCCCTGTAAATGGAAGATTTAAGGTGGGTTTGAGCCCTAGGCCTAAATTTAAGAAAAACACTGATTTGAGTGGGCAAATGGAGTCCGATTTTGGTAAAATTTATATGCCTAGACTCGTATCGAGATGAGGATTCCGAATATGTAAATTTTGTAATTTTTCGACAAGTGTACCAAAAGTCGGGTTTTGACAACTTGTGGGTTTTGATATAAATTGGGTTATTTCGAATGAATTTCGTGAAATTAGCGTATATTGATGCATTCTCTATGACTTTGAGCAGATTTGGCATCCGAGGAGATTGATTTGCGAGGCAAGCGCAAGGCGGATTGAAGCTTCTACCGGTTCGAGGTGAGTGGTAGTAGTAAATAATGTACCGAGGGTTTGAAACCCCGTACTAGCACTTTACAGTGCTATATTGAGATGAGACACACGTTCTATGACGGGCGTGGTGACATTGTGATTGGGGGTTCGGACTTAGTCCTTCCCGGCTAATAGAATACTGTGTTGTACAACTGTTAATGAGGTTATAACTGTACCATTGGGCTAATAGCCATGTTTGGGGCCTTGTGCCGATCTGTAGAGCATTAGGGAACCTATAGAGCTAGGTGACCTTTACATCGTGTCGGAAATATACACTCAGCCATAGCTCTAGCTGCATAGCATAATATGAGCCTGTACTAGATGTGTACATTGAGAGAGATTATCTAGGGTGGAATTCCCTGTTCTAGCTGAGTGGGCCTGAAAGGCCAAGTCTATACCGATTGAGATGAGATAGGGTCAAGGACCCACTATGAGATGTTATATTGGGCCCGAAAGGCCAAGTCTATATTAACCGAGACAGGGTCAAGGACCCATTGTGATATATTATATTGGGCCTGAGAGGCCAAGTGCATACTGACTGGGTTAGGGTCGAGGACCCATTATGAGGTATTATGTATCTGGTATATTATGGGATCGGGCTGCACGCCGCAGTAGTATAATTATATATGTATATATATATGTATATATATTGGGTCGGACTGCACGCCGCAGTGATATATGGTGGACCTGGCCGCACGCCATAGCACCATAGCGCTTGGGCCTAGGGAGCCCCTCCGAAGTCTGTATACACCCCCAGTGAGCGCCGTCGACGTTAAATGGAGCGGGCTGCGCGCCGCAGCAGTATATGTATTGGAGCGGGCTGCACGCCGCAGCATTATACTTAATCATACTCTACTAGTTACTTAAATACTTATACATTATAGACATAAGTATGTGTCTTTATATGTCGAGATGGCCGTACACCGTAGGGGTACGAGCGAGGGTTAGTTCAGTGTGGAATCTTGTAGAGATAAACGTAGATTGGAGGTTAAAGTACTACTATAGTGATGACGTACTTGTGAAGGTTGCCTTAGAACTGCTAAGTGATAGCACAGGAGTTCTTACTTTCAGTTATTATTTATTATTGTTACTCACTGAGTTGAAATATACTCACCCCACCCCCCTGCACTTTTTGGTGCAGATCCACAGGTGCCCGAGAGCAGTTGAGACATTGTAGCTGCTGATTCATACCTACTTTTGCGGAGATTACGAGGTAGCTGCCAGCGTCCGCAGAGCTTGTTTTCTCCTTCCTTATCATCTTGTTGATTTCCTATTTGTCTAGACTTGGTTGTATTAGGATGCTATTCTGTAGAGGCTCAGTCTCGTGACACCACGATATGTTTGGGACCGTATTTTGTATGTTTTGACGTTTCGGTTATCACCTGTTATGACTAACTACTGTTTAAGTTTAATTTATTTAATAATTGGCTGGTTATTTTCCTCTTATGCGAACGCGGAGTAAACCATGCGATCGCGAACCTCTGATGGCCAGCTCTATGCGATTGCAGCATAGCCAATGCGATCGCATAGGCTTAATTTCCTCTTCAATTTTTCTGTAAAACCTGCTACTATCCAACATGAGAATTAGTCCGTTTAATCACCTGAAATCACCCCGAGGCCTCCAGGACCTCAACCAAAATCACAAAACTACTCCAAAATATCATATAAACTTGTTCCAATCATAAAAATATGTCCTTAAACACAAATATCATCAAATCAAGACGGATTCATGCCTAAGTTTCAACTATAACTTCTGAAACCAACATTCAATCAAAAACCAGACCAAACGATGTCTGAATGACCTGAAAATTTGTAGACATTTCCAAAATCGCCCAACAAAGCTGCTACAACTGTCGGAATTCCATTCCAACTCCCGGATCATAATCTCACATATCGAACGGAATTCGCCAAAATTCCAACTTTGCCAATTCAAGCCTATTTCTGCTCCGGACCTTCAAATTCATTTTCGATCACTCTCCTAAGTCACAAATGATTCCCTGAAGCTAACCAAACCATCGAAATTATATTCCGAGTCCTCTAACTCACAAGTCAACTTCAGGTTGACTTTTCTGAACCAAGCTTCATTCTAAGAGGCTATATGCCTTATCTTCAACCAGGTTCAAAACAAATTCACCCGATAAACTTTAATACAGATATAGAAAGATGAAACATCAGAATAAGGAAAAAATGCGGCGATAACTCACGTAACAACGGGTCGGGTCGTCACACATATAGTGTGTAATTTTTACTAGATTTGGCACACCCCGAGTCATCATTAATGATCAAGGAACTCATTTCATGAATAGACAATTTTCTGTTTTGCAATCAAAATATGATGTGATTTACAAAACTGGAACACCATTTCATGCTCAAACACAAGGGCAAGTTGAAGTTTTCAACCGCGAGTTAAAAAGATTTCTTGAAAAGACGATTGAAATTTCAAGAAAAAATGGTCTTTAAAATTAGATGATGCATTATGTGCATACCGAACATCGTTCAAAACTCCAATTGGAACATCCCCATATAAATTAGTGTTTGGAAAGGCTTGCTATTTGCCTGTTGAATTAGAACACAAAGTTTTTTGGACACTGAAAGCATTAAACTTTGAATTAACTTCTACTGGTAAAAAGAGATTTTTTCAGGTTAATGAATTGGTATAAGTGAGGTTGGAAGTATACGAAAATACAAAAAAATCAAGGAAAAAACAAAAAAAAATGGCATGACAATTTGATCCGACAAAACATTTTCAAAATTGGTGATTAAGTACTTCTTTACATAAGCAGGCTGAGGCTATTTCCAGAAAAATTAAAATTCAGATGGACAGGTCCTTATAATGTTACAAATGTTACTCTATGTGAGGTAACTGAAAATGAACAAATCAATGAAGGAGACAAATTTAAGGTAAATGGTCACATGTTAAAGTTGTATTTTGGAGGACATTTTTGAGTAACAACCATTAGTAACCTTGATAGCCTAGACATTTCACTATTAATAAGTCGAGCTGACAATATTAAATTCAGAACTATAATTTTCTTACCCGTAGCCATTGAGGGTGAAGCAATGGATCCTCATAAGCCCAATATAATTTGTATGAACAAATGCTTAGCCAATTGATCTGGTTAATGTCCAAATTATTGTATAATAGGCACATCCCATAAAGGCCTCTACAAAAATAGAGCCATCTATACAGGATATTTTATGGTGGTCAGTATGACCATGTCACTGGTCGGGTAACCATATAATTGTGTATATTAATTATTAACTCAAGTAAATTTATTGGTTTATATCAAAATCGGACGCTACGACTGATAAGGTATTAAATTAGTCCAGTATATTACACAGAGAATATTTGTAGTGAGAGTTTCTTTCAAACTTTCTTCTTCGACTATACATTTGAAAAATAAAAAAAAATTTACTTTTTTTAAAAGGTTCTTTAGTACTTTATGTATTTATATATATAAAAAAAGAATTTCAATTTCGGTAAAAAAAAGTACGACTTATATGTTATTCTCTTTCATGGATTATTATTTTATTGTGGATATTAAATTCACAAAATAAGATCTCTTAATTTTTTATATACTAAATCTTTTCTTCTTGAATCACATAACTTCCAAGTTTATTATTCTTATTTTGTGAAAACAAGGATTTGAATCTTTAAATCAAAAAATCATTGGAATTAAGAAAAGTTATGAACATCAACATGTAGATTCAGTAATTCTTACTAGAACTTGCTCAGAATGTTTGTCAAGGAAAAATAATTGTTGACACTAATTTTAAAAAAATGAATTAGGCTTTCTTTGATTTCTTCTTTTTAGCCTGAAAATGCAACCAAAAAAAAAAAAATGTATCCCTAGTAACAACTTCGAAGCCTGTAACCCATTCTTTCTTATAACACCGCAATTTGAACCAGTAAATTATAGAAATTCATATGTTTATAATTACTTCTTCCTAATTATTTCTCTTCAACTGAAAATTCAAAGATGGAGCTTACTAAAAAAAGAGCGAGAAAAAAAAATTACGGCAGAAAAGGCATAGAAGCAATATACATATAGATTTTTCATATATAGAGAAAATCTCTATTGTACAGAAAGTAATATTCCAAAAAAAAAAAAGAGGAAATTGCATCAAATTTTCAGAATATATATTGATTCAATAGCTACCAAAAAAGTCACTATAAATATTCCTTTTATCTTACCAGCCTAAAGCTTAACACTACAAACCGAAAAATCCCTAACAAATTTTAGAAAATAGTTTTTAAATTATATTAGCGGCGATTTACATAATGAGCAAGTCTATGGATAAAGAAGTATAATTCTTATTTATGGTGACCATAAATTTATCAAGTCTTAGGAGTCATAGGTAGAAGAAATGCAAGTTCTTGCCAAACAAAGATGAAATCATAAGAAAGGTAAATATTTTGTGAGGTTGAAAAGGTTAATCAGTTTTGGGAAATGAGAAAATCCTTATCTTGATTAAAAGTTTTCTCCACAAGGCAAACAATGATTTTTGAAGAGAGTTGTTTAAAAAATGTTTTTTCCTAGAGGACGAGTGAAAGTTAAAGTGTGGATGAGCTTGATGAATATAAATTATTCATGTATTCTCATACGTATAAATTAGGATTTTAAAACAAAACATGAGTAAATATATCCGATTCTCCTATATTTTCTAACTAATTTTGCGGAGGGAAGATGAATTGAGAAAAAAGGACTACAAGCAAAACAAGGAGGAAAAAGAGCAATTCATAAACAAAAGTGAATGTAACTTTGAAGTCACAACATCAAGTGTTTAAGTTATAACATCAAGTTTTGAAGTTACAACATCAAGTATTGAAGTTACGACACCAAGACTTAAAGTTATATCATTATCTCACCTTTGCTACATATTTTCCATAAATAGGCACACATATTGTATTGTGAGAGAAAAGTCTTGGGGAAAGAAAACTACTCTTCGATCTCTCTCTTTTGTCTTTAGTATTTTCTACTAGTTGTCTTATTTTAGAAGAATAATATTCCTTCATAAGTTCTTTGTTTCTAAATTATTTTTTCTTACTTCATAATGGAGAAATCTTTTTATGTTAGGATAGTTGACGAAGCTAGAGTGTGACGACCCGACCTGTTGTCTCATGTGTTACTGCTCCATTTTTTCTATTTATTGTTTCTTCATATTTCGTTATCGGTATATGGTGTGTGAGAGTTAATTTGGATTGGTTTTGATAGAAATGAGACACTTAGTTTCTTTAAGGAAGGTTTAAGTTGGAAAAGTCTACTGGATATTAACTTATGAGTTAGAAGGTTCGGAAGTGAGTTCCGGTGATTCGATTAGCTTTGGGAAGTGATTTGTGACTTGCGAGTGTCATCGAAGTAATTTTGGAGGTTCGGTGTATAATTAGGCTTGAATTGGCGAGGTTAGTATTTTCGTGAATTTTGGTTGATAGGTGAGATTTTGATCTAAGGGTCAGAATGAAATTCCGAGAGTTTTTGTACCTTCAATAGGTGATTTATGATGTGTGTGCACAATTTTAGATCATTCGGATGTTGTTTGGTCGTATTTTTGATCGAAAGTGCCTTTCAGAAGTTTTAAGAAACTTAAGCTTGAATTTGACGATTTTTGAGTAATTTGATATTGTTTGAGGCGTCTTGATGATTTGATCAAGTTTGGATGATGTTTTAAGATATGTTGGTGTCTATGGTTGAGGTTTCGAGGGTCTCGGGGTGATTTTGAATGGCTATCGGGAAGTTTGAAGTTATAAAAATGCAGTAAACATTTGTCGAGAAATTTTGTGCTATGAGATCGCAGAGGGAGTCATGCGATATAAAAGAAATTAGAGGGCTATTAGGATTGTGCTATGCGAACGCAATGAGTGTTATGCAATCGCATAGGGTAAGGACCTTGTGCTATGCGATCGCAGTTGTATATATGCGATCGCATAGGGTTAATTTGGGGGATGAAATTTTTGTGCTATGCGATCGTGTGGGCTCTTATGCAATCGCATAGAAGAAGCTTCAGACCTGGGCAGAAAGTTTTAAATGCTCATTTCCGCGATTTTTGGTTATTTTTCCTCCGTAGTTGACCATTTTGAGAGCTTCTTGGTGGAGATTAAAGAGGGATTCAAGGGGAATCAATTAGAGGTAAGATTTTTGAACTTTAAACACGATTTTATTGTAAAATTTGTCTAGAAATTCATGGAAATTAAGCCTAAAATTGAAGAACTAGGGCTTGAGTTGTTGATATTTCAAATGGGGATTTGATAGGTTATTTGAGCTCGGATTTGGAAGTTCTTGGTATGTATGAACTCATGCTGAGACGAGGAACCCGGTAATGTGAGTTTTGTAATTATACGGGAAGTGGGCCCAGGGCTCGGATTTGGCTAGTTTCGAGATTTTTGCAATTTCTTGATTATTTTCGATTGGGTATTGTTACCTTGGCATATTGTGATGTATTCGCTCTGATTTTGGTTAGATTCGACGTGCGTAGAGGCCGATTTGAGGTGTAAAGGCATCGCGAGCTAGAGATTTTGCCAGTTCGAGGTGAGAAATACTTGTAAATGATATCCTAAGGGTTTGAAACCCCGGATTTGCACATCATAGTGCTGTGTTGAGGTGACTTTCATGCCGGACATAAGCGTGGGGTAGAGCACAGTTATGGATTGTGACTTCGTCTATCCCAGTTGTTTATTTTTACCGCGTAGTTGACTGAAACTTACTTGATGCTATCATGATTGGGTTAATTGCCATGTTTGGACTTCCCACCAACTACGTGAATCCTTCGGGGATTGATATTACTATTTTAGCATATTTTGAATATCATTTGGTTTCAGTCCAATGTTTTTAATACAGTTTTGCAAACTCAACTATACTCCTAAGTTTTGACAATTCAAGTTATATTTGAAATGACAATTCGGGCTGAGAACTACTGTTTTATAAATTCCCCAGGGGATTATGATGATTCCTGGACTTAACATGGATCGGGATGCTTGCCGTATCAGTGATTTTGAAACAGTGGTTACAATGACACTGTATGATGTGATTTGAAACAGTGGTAACAATGATACTGTATGAAGTGACTTGAAATAGTAGTAATAATGACACTGTATGATGTAAATTGGTCAGGTAACAATGACTGACTAGGAATTTATGGATGACACGAGATGGCTTGATATTGCGCATGGATTGTAGGAGCCCCTCTGGAGTCTGTACACACCCCTAGTAAGCACAGCCAATGTTAAATAGATTGGACTGCACGCCGTAGTGGGTACTGGAATATACCATCATATGCATTGCATTGCATTTATGCATTTGTTCATTATTTATTGTTCGGATTATTTCTTGAGATATATGGTATTACTCGAACACTCCTAAAGAGGATAACTTTCAGACAGTGGTAACAATGACACTGTATTATGCGTTTGGTCAGGTAACGATGGCTAACCACGAACGAGAATAAGGCTCGAGGGGCGAGGTTCCGTGTATAGCAACACTAATTAACTGAAATTAATTTTGCAACTGTTGAAAAGATTATTTTAAAAAGAGATTTAAACTGAGCCAAGATGTTTTCTAAGATTCCACATGTTTCACTGATATCTAAAGGAGTGTCACACTGTTTCTATATAGCATGATAATCTTTTATACGTGTTTTCTTGTTGCTTAGTTATTATTTACTCTAATTACTCACTGAGTTGGAGTACTAATTTACTCTTTGCACCTCGTGTGCAGTTATAGGTGTTGTTCACCTGGTACCGGGTTATTAGCTGATTTGAGGTACTACTACTATAGCTGAGCAAGGTGACCGCCAGCGTTCGCGGCACCGGTCTACGTCTTTTTGATTCCAGATTTTTATTTTGTATATTGTCGGCCCTGTACTTATGTTCCTACTTCCTCATGACTTGTGACACCCCAATCAAGCTGTGTTGGGTTGTAAATACTATTAATTAAACGTCATTTAGGTGTATTTTGCGATTCATCTATGTTAATTTCCTTTGAAAGAAGTTAATTGGGTTAGTTGACTGGACTTGTCTTCACGAGAGGCGCCATTATGACTAGTGTGGGTTTTGGGTTGTGACAGTTGGTATCAAAGCCTAGGTTACTAGGTCTCATGAGTCATGAGAAGATTTAGTAGAGTCTCGCGGATCGGTACGGAGACGTCTGTATTTATCCTCGAGAGGCTGCAGAACCTTTAGGAAATAGCTTCCCATTCTTGGAATTCTTATCATGTGTACTTGATTCAGCTTGAGATATAATTCTTGAATTCCTTCCACACGTCTGTATGCGCACGTGAGTGATCAGTATTATATGTACCTTAATGGTTTATGATTTTCTAAAAGAAGGGTGAGAAGTAATCTTTGTGAGTATGTGGGGCCGGTCCGGAGGACTTGAGGCTAGATCTTTGCATATGCCTTGAGCACCGAGGTGCGAATTGTGTAAGCAAATATTTTGAACTTATATGTTTGGTATCGTCCTTATTAGCTAGAATGGCAGTTGAATCTCCATGTGATGAGTATGTTAGTACTGCGAGATGTATCTATGTGATCTCGGTAGTGACGAAGGAGTCTGCTAAATAATAGGTGGACTGTTAAGTTTTTGATTCCTATTGTGATTGATGTATAACCCGCATTATGGGCGCGTGAGGAATATCTTCGTATCTCCTAGTTGGAAAGTAAAGTGTAATATGTATGGCAGTATGATTCAGACTCAGGAAGACTAAATTAACTGTGTTATATGTATGATGGTGGAAGGTATGCTGAAATACTAAATTGAGGCAAAGCAGGTGGGTTATCTCCTGCGGAGTGTTCTTGAGTGGTATGATCCTTATGTGTATGTAGAAGATCTCATATTTCATTGAAAGGTACGTGTTGTAATTTGAAAATATGGGTCTCTTAAGAAAGTGGACTCAACTGATGTGGGGATGAATGTGAGGTTTGCCGAGGATTTTAATACTAGATGTTCCATGTTTTCACAAACTAGTAGATGATTTGAGTTTATCGCACTATGATATTGTGGCATCATTAGAGTAAAAATATTATGGGTTATTGAGTGTGTCCTGATATATGGCTTCGAGCCAAGTTGGGGAGGTTGTTGTTGATTAGTTGATCGCACTGTTATGTGCTATGTTGGTTCCATTTTTGAGGTATGCTGGCGGATCAGTCCTAGTTGCAGAAATTGTGCCGGGGATGGCACGAGTGAAACAAAATTTTGGCAAAGGTTATATGGTGCTTGGTAGGTGTGAGAAAATAATAGGATGTCTTGAGTTGTTGTTGATAAACAATGCTCAGTGTATAAAGAGGGAAGATGTTTATTTGTATCGGAATTAGATCATATCCTACAGTGTTAGAGTGCTAATAAGGCATGAGTGGTTCTACTCGTTAAGTCAGGTAATTTGAAGTTTTAATAAGAATGAATGACTCTCGAGAATGGTTTTATTGTGTTCAAGATTCTACATGTAACAATCAGGTGTCTCAAGGTTATGTATGTGGTCAGTGATCGTGTTTTCATCGGAAAATGTCGAGTCTTGTGGTATTTTTATGTCGATTATGGGATCCTATGTATCGGTATCTGGAAGGTAATGGTAACAAATTCAAATTCGCATGAAGTTCTTCAAGTAAAGTATTCTGGAGTTTGGTATTTCTGGGGAACAGTTGAGAGAGTATTCGGTGGCCTATGGGTCTTATATAGTGTGGTCTTATGTTTGAGTCTCGTGTGGTAAGCTTGGATTGAGGCATTGCGATGCTACAACGAGGGAGAAATATCAAGTTGATGATGAATCAGAAGGGAAATTAGATAGATGGAATAGCTTGATAGTAGACCGAATCGGTATGGTAAGGGAATGATTAATGCTTTGTATGTGTACGAGGTAATGAGCTTTTATAGGTAATGTGCATCAATGCTCTTGAGTTTTGGCAGCTTGCTCAACTTGGTTTGGATAGAAGGATTCAGTCTTGGCAGTTTATCTTGTGCCAATGGAATTGGCAGTTATGTTCTTGTTAGGTTTTACCGTGGTGTGGAGATGAATATATTTTCTATAGGTATGCAAAGCATGGAATGTGTAATGATTCTTCTTCCAATTGGGATCAGCGGAAGTTCTTGATTAGATGAGTTATTGTTCAGTTCTGAAAAGGAGTTCATAAAATTTTTAGACAACGGGTATCCTCAGCTAATCAAGGAAATTGTACTGCTGAATGGGAGTGATTTGCCGAGAGTATATGTCTTGAAAGAAGGGTAATGTGATTATACTGATGATACTACCTTAGTATTCTGGTGCTTTCTAGCTAGATCGACTGCTGAAATTTGAGTGTGTTTGATGGCACAGAGGAGTTTTAGAATATCTTTCGTGGAATGACTGGGTACTTGAGGTGTAATATGTATTCGTACTATGGAACTGGGATCAGGTACAGTGATTTGTGTGCTATGTAAAGTTGGAGACTAGGAGTTCTCAGGTACAAACTATGTAGTAGTTGTGGTTCGTGTGTATTAGTACCGTTAGCGGCTATTGGGATTTGGATGCCCGAGTGGATCTTTCTTTGCTTGGTATATTAGATTTTGGACATGATATTAGAGTGTAGACTGGATGTCTCAGTGTTGGGTTATTCTAGACTATTGTGCTATGGGCTCTGTCGGAAAATGCCACAAGTTGCGTGGCAAGGTGCATCTGATTATGTTATAGAAAAGTGGTTTGTATCCCAAAGACCAGGGGACAACTAGGAAGGATTTCTTTTCTCAATTGGGCTTTCGTGGCGGATGTTAGTGCAGAGGTTTCTACCGTTGGTTCTGTTCCGATATTGAGGGACTTTTTTGGATGCATTCTTGTAGTCGGGTGTGTCGCCGGGTGAGATTGTGGATTTTAGTATTTATTTGCTGCCGGGCACCGCATCGTATAGCTCCGGCAGGAGTTATAGTAGTGGAAGGAGAAACTTTAGGCTTCTTGGTATTGAGTTCGTTGGCAGGACGATGTGGCTACGTATTTAGCTTGAGTTAGCTTGGTTGGTCCCGAGTTGTATTATTGAGGGATAGGTTGATTCGATCGTTATTGAACTTGTTGGTGATTTGGGAGGACCTATGAGTTACTTTCTGTGCTGTGAGACGTTATGTTTTTTTGGATATGGACACATGTGGTGTGGTTCTATTGAGGAGTTATAGAGAAAGTCTAGCAGGAAGAGTAATTGAGTGTTGCTTGGTAAATGGTGTATTGGTTATGACCTATCGGGTTGTGTGTCGTATGTTATTTGTTTCACTATGGGTGTAATGAATTTCTTTGTCTTCAGACATCAAATTATGCATGATGGTCGATTTTGAGCATGTTGACTAGAAATGTTTCATGTGTAACAATATTTGGATAGGATTGCACAGTGTAGTCAGGCTACGTGGAGATATGACATTTCGGGGTAGATTCGGGTATTCTATTTCTATGATGTGAGATGGGGTCTCCGCCTCGTGTTGTGATGGTATTGATAAGCTTGAAGTACAACTCTTTCGTTTGAGTCATTTTTCATGATTTGAGGATGTTCAAACCATTTATTGGTCGTGTATTATGCAAGTGGTGGCTTAGGCCAGTATCAAGGTGGCATATCATAAGGCCCCGTAAAATTTTTGTGCATAAAACGTAGTAGATGTGGTGTCATGGTCCGAATGATGTGTTAGGAATGCGTAGAATTCTTCGCGGCGAGCTTGCTCGCCGCGGTTCGGACCCTTGGTAGTGATTTAAGTTTCAAAAATGTAGAGAATTAATTTTTCCGAAAAATGGCAAATATGCGGTCAAGAATGCGACCGCAAACCCTGACATGCGGACCGCATTCTTGCCGCAAATCGTTCCACAGAGTTGCCCAAAATCGTGTCAAAAGTGCGGTCGATATGCGATCGCATGTCAAATCTGCGGTGCACTTTTGCGACCGCAGAATCAACATGCGGTCCGCATAGTGACCGCATTCCTTAATAGAACCTGTATAAAATTTGGGGCAATTCTGCGGTCACTATGCGGACCGCATGTTGATTCCTGCGGTCGCATAGTGCACCGCATAATTGACCCCGGCCCAGATTTTGTAACATTTTGACCCGATCTCTTCTTTAATATAACACCTTTCTTCTTCATTTTATCATATCATCTCACCAAAATTAGAGAGAGAAGAGAGGGTTTTTAGAGAGAGAAGTTCTTCATCTTCAAAGATTGTTCCAACTACTTAATTCCAAGGGATTCTAGGGCAAGGATTCAACTTCCCCAATCTTTTCAAGGTAAAAACCCTAACTATTTTCTTTGATTTTCAGTTTTAATTGGGTAAAGAGAGGTTTTCATATAATAGCTTTTAAAAATAGAATTTTCACACTCATGCATGATTATTGAACTTGATTTCTAGTAAAAAGAAGTGAGTAGGAGTAAGAATCTTCAAGAACAAGGTTGGCAAGAGTAGGATATCTTGGGTAAGCATAAAGTAGGAGGAAAAATCATCACCAGGTATGTATGGCTAATTTTGATTCTTGTGAAATCGCCTATATGTGTGAAGTTTGTTTGTTTCGTGTTAAATTGACAAATTGTGTGAAATTCGTGATGTTGTTGTTGGATATTCAAAGTTTGTTGTCGAGCTATGAGTGATGTAAAATGAGAGTTTAATTTGGCAAAAGAATTGTGAATAATGACTATGATGGCCTATATGGTACTTTGTGGAAAACAAATGAAACACTTGAGAATTGGTTTATTGTGGAAAGAGATGAAACACTTGAATTGTGGAAATATTGTAACATGGTTGTGATATTGAATTGAGAAGAAATTGAGAACATGAACCAATGTGTAAGTTGCTTATTTGAACTTGTTGAAATTGTGTGTAGTACCTTATCTGCTGTTTGAAATTGTTGTGTTTTCAACCGTAAGGCGGGGTCGTGTTGCGCGCCGCAACGTGGTGAAATATGGTGTGGGTTGGGGTGATAAGGGTGGCCGAGGTAATAAGGGTGGTCAGGGGCAATAGGATGGAAAGCGATCGAAATCGCTATTGAAAATTGATACAAAAATCAATAATGTGAAATTGTGAAAAGAGACAGCAGGAGAGTTTGCAACCTGTGGGGCACCTGATTGCCCCTTTGTTTGACTACTTGTGCTTTACGTGATTGATTGGTTATTGTTAAATTGGTTGATTGTAGAAAGTGCTTTGTGTTGAGAATTATTTGAAATAAGGAAAATGTGGAAACATGGTTGGTTGGCTTAATTAATTGTTGATGTAATTTAATGGCTTGAGTTTACTTGGGACAAAGTTTGTCCATACATACCAGTACAATTCAAGTGTACTGACGTCCCTTTTGCCGGGGCGCTACATTCGTGTCATGATTGTAGGTGGATCAGTAGCAGGCACTTCAGCTCATCGGCAGTAGTATCCTTCTCCTTCCACCGCCCGTTTTGGTGAGCCCCTTTCTTCCTCGGGGCCTTGTGTGGTTCTTGCCACTTCGGTTTGGATTTCATTTTGGTTTTGAAAGGTATAGCCGAAGCCTTGTTACCGGCAAGTATTGTATTTCCCTTTTTGTATCCTAGAGGCTCCATAGACATGTAAACTGTGGGATTGTGGCCTATGTATATGTATGGGGCGTTGTAAATATAAATTATGAACTTGTTAGTAAATCAATCACATGGTTATGTTTATGCATTATGAAATCAGTCATTATGATTAGTAATATATTTGGTTAATGAGAAATAGTCAACACAGGGGTAACGCGTGGGAATGAAAGGCACCCAGATCCGCTTGATTGGGGCAACCCGGTCGGGCGCCGGTCATGTCCCTCGATTTGGGGCGTGACAAACTTGGTATCAGAGAGCCTATGGTTTTTAAAGTGTCCTAGGATGTCTCGGAGCCGTGTCTAGTAGTGCCCTTCTTATAGGTATGTTGTCGACCACATCATATAAGTAGGGGGCTACAGGGGCATTTAGGAATTTACCTACTTCTTTGATAATCTATATCGTGCGGTAAAGTGCAATGTGGAGATATCCGTGTCTAATTCGTGCCTTGTTCCTAAATTTTCAGAATATGGCACCTAAGAAGAAGGCTAGACTCGGCCTTAGGGCCAATGCCGCCCCAAGTGCAGCCGTTAATCATGTACCCGATGCCGTGGGAGAGAATGACCCACCGGTCCCGAATTTGCCTGACCCATCCGTTCAAAACCCAAGTGTCCCTATTCCAGCCCGGCGGCAGGATGCCACCATTCCTCCCCGCCGGTGTTCCCGACTCGGATACGGCTCCTCGCCGGGCTCGGTATCTCTAACGAAGAACTTAGGGGAGCCTTCCATATGTTAACACAGCTAGTGGCCGCCTAGGGCCCGGAGATCCCATGATGCCCCTGCTTCCTCTAGTGGGCGGGGAGATTCCTTTGGCTCCCCAGTCCATCAATTCTTGCGATTGGCCCCTCCGGAATTTTCAGGCACCGATCCACAGGGTCGACCCACGGGAATTTCTTGACGAGATATACAAGACCCTCGCAGTGATGAAAGCTACGGATATAGAGTGGGCAGAGTTGGCCTCTCACGGCCGGAGCGGAGCGGCACGTTCATGGTTCGAAATGTGGGAGGATTCCCGCGAGGAAGCGAGCCCTCCGGCCAGATGGGACGAGTTCGTGGATGCATTTATGGACCACTTCTTACCTGCTGAGGCAATGGCAGCCCGTGCCACTGAGTTCGAGGTTCTCAAACAGGGCCGTATGAGTGTTTGGGAGTATCACATGGAGTTCGTAAGGTTGTCCAAGTACGCTCCTCATTTAGTGTCGACCATGGATGCCCGGGTTCGACGGTTTGTATAGGGCCTTAGCCCTTTGGTAGTGAATGAGGCCGCCACAGCCGCTTTGCACTCAGACATGAACTATGGGAGGATTGTGGGATTTGCTCAGGCCACAGAGGCCAGGAAATTGAAGATTCGTGCAGAAAGAGAAAGTAGCAGTAGGGCCCGGTCAATGGGTCGTTCAGGGAGATCACTTCCGGGGAGGGGGTCATCAGGGCCATCCCGGTCATATGCTCACTCCTCCGCGAGTGCACCGCCATCCATGCACAGTCATCGGCAGCAGTTACTCGAGACCCGGTTCGGACAGCAGGAGGTCTCGTCGGTCTGGTCATCCTGGGGTGAGATCCCGGCAGCAGGGGAGACCTACATGCCCCGAGTGTGGGAGATTTCATACGTAAACTTGCTACCTTGACATCCCGGTGTGCTTCGGATGCGGGGTGAGAGGTCACATTCAGCGGGATTGCCGTGCACCCCGTTAGGGTATAGGTAGGGGATCTGCTCAGTCATCCGGTTCTTCGGTTGCTACATCATCAGCGCGTACTCCAGCATTAGTAGGGCGTGGTGCAGCTAGGGGTGGAGCTCATGGTAGGGGTGGACCTAGCCGATTCTATGCATTGAGTGGCCGCCAAAATGCCGAGGCTTCTCCAGATGTTGTTACAGGTATCCTGTCTGTTCAGACTATCGATTGCTATGCCCTTATTGATCCGGGGTCCTCCTTGTCTTATGTTACTCCATTCATTGCTTCATGTTTTGGGATAGAACCCGAACAGCTTCATGAGCCGTTCTCTGTGTCGACTCCGGTTGGTGATTCTATTACAGCCTCACGAGTCTATAGGAATTGTGTTGTTACGGTGGGTGGTCGTGATACCACAGCCGATCTTATTGAGCTTGGGATGGTAGATTTTGATGTAATTACGGGGATGGATTGGCTCTATTCGTGCTTTGCCAAACTTGACTGTCGAACGAGAGTTATGAGGCTCGAGTTCCCTAACGAGCCAGTTATTGAATGGAGAGGAAATGGTGTAGTGCCAAAGGGGTAGGTTTATTTCCTACCTTAAGGCTTCGAAGATGATTAAGAAGGGGTGTATCTATCACCTGGTTCGGGTAACGGACACCACCTCGGATGTGCCTATCCTCGAGTCCGTGCCAATTGTGAATGAATTTCCTGAAGTGTTTCCAGATGAGCTTCCAGGCATCCCGCCGGATAGGGAGATTGATTTCGGAATTGATGTATTGCAAGATACTCAGCCAATATCCATTCCACCTTACAGAATGGCGCCAGCAGAGTTAAGGGAGTTAAAGGAGCAGCTGAGGGATTTATTAGAGAAAGGGTTCATACGACCAAGTGTGTCGCCATGGGGTGCTCCGGTTCTCTTTGTCAGAAAGAAGGATGGGTCACTTCGAATATGTATTGATTATCGGCAGCTTAACAAAGTCACCATTAAGAATAAATATCCATTGCCTCGAGTGGATGATCCGTTTGACCAATTGCAGGGAGCGAGGTTCTTCTCAAAGATTGATTTACGGTCCGGGTACCACCAGTTGAAAATCAGGGAGCAGGATATTCCTAAGACCGCCTTCAGAACTCGTTATGGTCACTTCGAGTTTTTGGTCATGTCTTTTGGGCTAACCAACGCCCCAGCAGCTTTCATGGACCTTATGAATCGGGTTTTCAAGCCATTCCTAGATTCCTTTGTGATTGTATTCATTGACGATATTCTCATCTACTCTCGGAGCAGGGAAGATCATGTCGTTCACCTCAGAGCAGCATTGCAGACCCTTCTTCAGCATCAATTGTATGCCAAGTTCTCAAAATGTGAGTTTTGGTTGGAGTCCGTAGCTTTTCTAGGGCATGTTATTTCCAGTGAGGGAATTATGGTGGATCCTCAGAAGATTGCGGCAGTGAAAGATTGGCCTAGACCCACGACCCCGACAGAGATTCGCAGCTTTTTGGGTCTGGCAGGTACTATCGGAGGTTTGTAGAGGGATTCTCAACCCTCGCCTCCCCATTGACTAAATTGACGCAGAAAGCAGTTAAGTTCCAGTGGTCCGAAGCATGTGAGAAAAGTTTCCAAGAATTGAAGTCAAGATTGACCTCGGCACCGGTATTGGCCTTGCCAGAAGGCACAGAGGGATTTGTAGTCTATTGTGATGCCTCCGGAGTCGGTTTGGGATGTGTATTGATGCAGCACGGAAAGGTTATAGCTTATGCTTCCAGGCAACTCAAGAACCATGAGAAGAATTATCCGACGCATGATTTGGAACTTGCAGCTGTTGTGTTTGCCTTGAAAATATGGCGACACTATCTTTATGGGGTTCATGTAGATGTGTTTTCGGACCACAAGAGCCTCCAGTATTTGTTCAAGCAGAAAGAGCTGAATCTGAGACAGCGGCGGTGGTTAGAATTACTCAAGGACTATGATATGGACATATTGTACCATCCAGGGAAAGCAAATATGGTAGCTGACGCTCTTAGTCGGAAATCCATGGGTAGTTTGGCTCATTTGGGTGTGGATCAGAGACCCCTGGCTCGAGAGGTTTACCAATTAGCCAGTTTGGGGGTTCGTATTTCGGCGTCAGACGAGGGGGATATCTTGGTGCATAATGGAGCAGAATCATCATCGGTCGCGGAAATCAAGGAAAAACAGTTCATGGATCCAGCATTGGTTCGGGTGAAGGAAGCAGTCATGAATGACAAGACCTCAGCATTTGTACTCAGTCAGCGAAGATGGTGTATTGCGGTGTCAAGATAGACTATGTGTTCCGGATGTGGACGAGCTTCGGGAAAGAGTGATGGCAGAGGCTCATACTTCCGGGTATTCTGTGCACCCTGGTTCAACGAAAATGTATCACGATCTCAAGGAGATTTATTGGTGGAACGGTATGAAAAGGGATGTGGCAGGCTTTGTAGCTAAATGTCCGAATTGTCAACAAGTGAAGGCCGAGCATCAACGACCCGGTGGATTAACTCAGCTTATAGAAATACCAAGGTGGAAATGGGAGATGATCAATATGGATTTCGTGGTAGGGTTACCTCGCACTCAGCGTAAGTTCGATTCAATATGGGTGATAGTAGATCGACTCACCAAATCAGCTCACTTCCTGCCTGTCAAGTCCACTGATACCGCGGAGCAATATGCAAGATTGTACATCAAAGAGATAGTAAGGCTTCATGGCACTCCACTTTCTATCATCTCGGATCGCGGGGCTCAGTTCACCGCTAACTTTTGGAAGAAGTTTCAGCAAGGTTTGGGAACTCAGGTGAATCTCAGCACAGCTTTCCATCCACAGACCGATGGACAGGCCGAGCGGACCATTCGGACGCTTGAAGATATGTTGCGGGCTTGTGTCTTAGATTTTAAAGGTAATTGGGATGAACACTTGCCACCTGATAGAATTTGCTTATAATAACAGCTATCATGCTAGCATTCAGATGGCCCCATTTGAGGCATTGTACGGGAGAAGATGTAGATCGCCAATCGGGTGGTTTGAGGTAGGTGAAGCGGAATTGCTAGGGCCGGATATGGTGTACGAAGCTATGGAAAAGGTCAAGGTTATTCAGGAGAGAATGAAAACAGCACAGAGTCGTCAAAAATCCTATGCAGATGTTCGCCGAAGGGATTTGGAGTTTCAAGTCGATGATTGGGTGTTCTTAAGAGTATCTCCTATGAAGGGAGTCATGCGATTCGGAAAGAAAGGGAAATTGAGTCCTAGGTATGTCGGGCCATATCGAATCGTTCAAAGGATTGGTCAAGTTGCTTATAGGCTAGAGTTGCCTCCCGAGATGTCATCAGTGCATCCGGTATTCCATGTGTCCATGTTGAAGAAAGTGATTGGAGATCCATCCACCATCATGCCAGTCGAGGCTATAGAGGTTAATGAAGATTTGTCATATGAAGAAGTTCCGGTCGCCATTCTTGATAGGCAAGTCCGTAAGTTGAGAAATAAGGAAGTTGCCTCTGTTAAAGTATTATGGCAAAGTCAACAAGTTGAGGAGGCCACATGGGAAGCGGAAAAAGAGATGAAGGAAAAGTACCCCCATTTGTTTGATCAAGCCTAGAAGAAATTAGGTGACCCTCCTACTCCTAGTAACTGTCATCTTGTCTAAGTTGTTTCCCTCTTAGTATTAGTAAAGTCCCCTTCATTTTGTAATGAGTTAAATGTGTTGTTACCTTGGGTCACTTGAACCGTTCTTGATAAATGAAAGCCTTATAAAGATTTACGTGTTTAATAAACAACTAATAGTAAGTGTAGATTGGTAATGGTTTGTTAAGTGTACATGGTGTGTTAAAATGGTTAAATAAGGTGAAAATTCATGGAAGTGACTAGTTATGTGCAATTGTAACAATGTGATAGAATATGTGCATTCGTTGAGGTAAGAAAGTGTATACCAGTTGTGAAAGGTGTTGTATTTGTGTATTGTTGTTTGGTAATGTGTTTCGGGGCCCTCTGACAGGTGGATATGTCCATAATACAAAGGAAACTCTGGCGAAATTTTTCTAAAATATAAGAGTTAATCAAAATTTTGATGGTTGCATATCATGTCTTTCAAAACCAACTCATTTATTTCAAAATCCTCATTCGAGGACGAATGATCTTAAGGGGGGGAGGATGTAAGGCCCCGTAAAATTTTTGTGCATAAAACCTAGTAGATGTGGTGTCATGGTCCGAATGATGTGTTAGGAATGCGTAGAATTCTTTCAAGAATGCGACCGCAAACCTGACATGCGGACCGCATTCTTGCCGCAAATCGTTCCACAGAGTTGCCCAAAATCGTGTCAAAAGTGCGGTCGATATGCGATCGCATGTCAAATCTGCGGTGCACTTTTGCGACCGCAGAATCAACATGCGGTCCGCATAGTGACCGCATTCCTTAACAGAACCTGTGTAAAATTTGGGGCAATTCTGCGGTCACTATGCGGACCGCATGTTGATTCTGCGGTCGCATAGTGCACCGCATAATTGACCCCGGCCCAGATTTTGTAACATTTTGACCCGATCTCTTCTTTAATATAACACCTTTCTTCTTCATTTTATCATATCATCTCACCAAAATTAGAGAGAGAAGTTCTTCATCTTCAAAGATTGTTCCAACTACTTAATTCCAAGGGATTCTAGGGCAAGGATTCAACTTCCCCAATCTTTTCAAGGTAAAAACCCTAACTATTTTCTTTGATTTTCAGTTTTAATTGGGTAAAGAGAGGTTTTCATATAATAGCTTTTAAAAATAGAATTTTCACACTCATGCATGATTATTGAACTTGATTTCTAGTAAAAAGAAGTGAGTAGGAGTAAGAATCTTCAAGAACAAGGTTGGCAAGAGTAGGATATCTTGGGTAAGCATAAAGTAGGAGGAAAAATCATCACCAGGTATGTATGGCTAATTTTGATTCTTGTGAAATTGCCTATATGTGTGAAGTTTGTTTGTTTCGTGTTAAATTGACAAATTGTGTGAAATTCGTGATGTTGTTGTTGGATATTCAAAGTTTGTTGTCGAGCTATGAGTGATGTAAAATGAGAGTTTAATTTGGCAAAAGAATTGTGAATAATGACTATGATGGCCTATATGGTACTTTGTGGAAAACAAATGAAACACTTGAGAATTGGTTTATTGTGGAAAGAGATGAAACACTTGAATTGTGGAAATATTGTAACATGGTTGTGATATTGAATTGAGAAAAAATTGAGAACATGAACCAATGTGTAAGTTGCTTATTTGAACTTGTTGAAATTGTGTGTAGTACCTTATCTGCTGTTTGAAATTGTTGTGTTTTCAACCGTAAGGCGGGGTCGTGTTGCGCGCCGCAACGTGGTGAAATAAGGTGTGGGTTGGGGTGATAAGGGTGGCCGAGGTAATAAGGGTGGTCAGGGGCAATAAGGATGGAAAGCGATCGAAATCGCTATTGAAAATTGATACAAAAATCAATAATGTGAAATTGTGAAAGGAGACAGCAGGAGAGTTTGCAACCTGTGGGGCACCGATTGCCCCTTTGTTTGACTACTTGTGCTTTACGTGATTGATTGGTTATTGTTAAATTGGTTGATTGTAGAAAGTGCTTTGTGTTGAGAATTATTTGAAATAAGGAAAATGTGGAAACATGGTTGGTTGGCTTAATTAATTGTTGATGTAATTTAATGGCTTGAGTTTACTTGGGACAAAGTTTGTCCATACATACCAGTACAATTTAAGTGTACCGACGTCCCTTTTGCCGGGGGCGCTACATTCGTGTCATGATTGTAGGTGGATCAGTAGCAGGCACTTCAGCTCATCGGCAGTAGTATCCTTCTCCTTCCACCGCCCGTTTTGGTGAGCCCCTTTCTTCCTCGGGGCCTTGTGTGGTTCTTGCCACTTCGGTTTGGATTTCATTTTGGTTTTGAAAGGTATAGCCGGAGCCTTGTTACCGGCAAGTATTGTATTTCCCTTTTGTATCCTAGAGGCTCCATAGACATGTAAACCTGTGGGATTGTGGCCTATGTATATGTATGGGGCGTTGTAAATATAAATTATGAACTTGTTAGTAAATCAATCACATGGTTATGTTTATGCATTATGAAATCAGTCATTATGATTAGTAATATATTTGGTTAATGAGAAACAGTCAACACAGGGGTAACGCGTGGGAATGAAAGGCACCCAGGTCCGCTTGACCGGGGCAACCCGGTCAGGCGCCGGTCATGTCCCTCGATTTGGGGCGTGACACATATCACCAGAGTGGTGTGTTGGATTCGAGGTGATCGTTGGGGTTATTAAAGAATACGAACAAATTTGATTTCACCTTGTTAGAATGATAATATTGAGGTTCGGCTCGGAAATCTATTGTGGTATTAGTCAAAAGGGAAGTGGCTTCATGAATGGTTGATTTGATAAATGGTTACGATTTATTGCATGTTTCATTTATCATTCGCAGTATATGAAAGTGTTGGAATAAGACTTTAGCTAATAAAAGGTTTTCTATCGGTATTTAGTTATTGTGGGAAACTGCTGTGAATAGAGGCTACTGTTCGAGTGTTTGGATTATGTGGTATATCATATTATTTCACCTAAGGTTGCAGTTATGAATCATTACAGCTGGTTCAGGCTTATTTTGAGTGTAGATGTGAGGTTCTGATCTTGTGTATGATTTCGGATAGTGCAATACGGTCCTACGAGTGTTTAGATAAACTGTGAAATTTTAGCTATATCGTGTTATCGAACCTATGCGAGATACGGTGACGAGGGATCACCCCGGGTATATGCTTGTAAGGTCATTCAGCTATTAAGTTTCTTCTAGTACAACTCTCGGTACGCCAGAACCATATGAAGGGAAACCCATCCCGCACCAATGCTGCTTCTATCTTTTTTTCCAACAGCATTTGTTTCTCTAAAATACCGAAAAAGGGCGAAGTTGGGGAGGACGTGACGATCCGATCCATCGTATCATGTTTTACTGCTCCGTTTTCTCCATTTATTGATTCTTCATGTTTCGTTATCGTTATGTGGTGTGTAAGAGTTGATTTGGATCGGTATTGATAAAAAATGAGACACTTAGTCTCTTTAAGGAAGGTTTAAGTTGGAAAAATCAACCGGATATTAACTTATGATTTATAAGGTTCGGATGTGAGTTCTGGTGATTCGTTTAGCTTCACGAAGTGATTTGTGACTTGGGAGTGTGATCGAATGTGACTTTGGAGGTCCGGTGTAGAATTAGGCTTGAATTGGCGAGGTTAGTATTTTGGCGAATTCCGATTGATAGGCGAGATTTTGATCCAAGGGTCAAAATAGAATTTTGAGAGTTGTTGTAGCTTTGATAGGTGATTTGTTATGTGTTTGCAAAATTTCAGGCCATTCAGACGTTGTTTGGTCAGTTTTTTGAACGAAAGTGCATTTCAGAAGTTTTGAGAAACTTAAGCTTGAATTCGATGAGTTTTGAGTAATTTGTTGTTGTTTTAGGTGTCTTGATGATTGGATCAAGTTCGTATGATGTTTTAAGATATGTTGGTGTCTTTGGTTAAGGTCCCGGGGACCTCGGGATAATTTCGGATGGCTATCGGGAAGTTTGAAGTTGTAAAAATGTAGCAGAAATTTGCAGAAAAAATTTGTGCTATGCGATCGCAAAGGGGTCATGCGATCGCATAGAAGAAATTAGAGGGATTTTGGGATTGTGCTATGCGAACGCATTGAGTGTTATGCGATCGCACAGGGTAAGGACCTTTTGTTATGGGATTCCAGGTGTGTATATGCGATCGCATAGCGTTAATTTGGGGATGAAATTTTTGTGCTATTCGATCGCGTTGACTCTTATACGATCACATAGAAGGAGCTTCAGACCTGGGCAGAATGTTTTAAAAGCTCATTACCACGATTTTGGGTCATTTTTCCTCCATGGTTGACCATTTTGAGAGCTTCTTGGTGAAGATTAAAGAGGGATTCAAGGGGAATCGATTGGCTGTAAGATTTTTCCTCCATGTGTCGAGACGAGAAACCCGGTAATGTGAGTGTTGTAATTTTTCAAGAAGTTGGCCCATGGCTCTGGTTTGGCTAATTTTGAGATTTTTGCTATTTCTCGATTGCTTTTGATTGGGTATTTTTCCTTTGGCATATTGTGATGTATTCGCTCTAATATTGGTTAGATTCGACGTGTGTGGAGGCCGATTTAAGGGGCAAAGGCGTCACGATCTAGAGATTTTGCTAGTTCGAGATCAGTAATACTTGTTAATGATATCCTGAGGGTTTGAAACCCCGGATTTGTACATCATAGTCCTGTATTGAGGTGACTTGCATGCCGGACATGAGCGTGGGGTAGAGCACCATTGGGGATTATTACTTGGTTTATCGCAGTTGTTGAATTTCACCGTGTAGTTGACTGAAACTTACTTGATGCTATCATGATTGGGCTGATTGTCATGTTTGGGTTTCGTGCCAACTATGTGAATCCTTCAGGGATTGATATTACTGTTTTAGCATATTTTGTATATCATTTTTAGTCCAAAGTTTTAAATACTATTTTGCAAACTCGGCCATACTCCTAAGTTTTGAAAACTCAAGTGATATTTTAAATGATAATTCAGGCTGAGAACTATTGTTGTATAAATGCCCAAATGGTTTATGATGATTCCTGGACTGAGCATGGATCAGGCTGCAGCGCAACAGTGATTTTGAGATAATGGTAACAATGACACTGTATGATGTGATTTGAAATAGTGGTAACAATGACATTGTATGAGGTGACTTGAAACAGTGGTAACAATGACACTGTATCATGTAAATTGGTCAGGTAACAATGACTGACCGGTCAGGTAACAATGACTGACCAGGAATTCATTGATGCCACGAGATGGCTTGATATTGCGCTTGGGCTATCAGAGCCCCTCCAGAGTTTGTACACACCCCCAGTGAGTGTCATCGATGTTAAATGGATTGGACTGCATGCCGCAGTGGGTACTGAAATATACCATCATATACATTGCATTGCATTTATGCATTTGTTCATTATTTGTTGTTCGTATTATTTCTTTAGATAACTATATGTTGTTATGGTATTACCCGAACACTCCTAAAGAGGATAACTTTCAGACAGTGGTAACAATGACATTGTATTATGCATTTCGTTAGGTAACTATGGCTGACCACGAACGAGAATAAGGCCCGAGGGGCGAGGTTCTGTGTTTAGCGACACTAATTAACTGAAATTACTTTTGCAATTGTTGAAAAGATTATTCTCAAAAGAAATTTAAACTGAGCCAAAATGTTTTCAAAGATTTCACATGTTTCACTGATATCTAAAGGAGTTTTACACTGTTTCTATATAACATGATGATATGCTATACGTGTTTTCTTGCTGCTCAGTTATTATTTACTCTTGTTACCCACTGAGTTGGAGTACTCACTTCACTCTCTGCACCTCATGTGTAGTTGAAGGTGTTGTTCAACCCGTAGAAGGTTATTAGCTGATTGGAGGTATTACTACTGTAGCTGAGCAAGGTGACCGCCAGCGTTCGCGGCACCGGTCTACGTCTTTTGATTCCAGATTTTTGTTTTGTATATTGTTGGGCCTGTAGTTGTTTTCCTACTTCGTAGATGCTCGTAATTTGTAAGACCCCGGTCGGGCTATGTTGGGTTGTAAATATTATTAATTAAACGTCATTTAGGCATATTTTGCGATTCATCTATGTTTATTTACTTTGAAAGAGGTTAATTGGGTTTGTTGGTTGGCCTTGTCTTCACGAGAAGTGCCATCACGACTAGTGTGGGTTTTGGGTCGTGACATTGAGATATACATATAATAACCAATGAATAAAATAGTAGAGTGAGAGTAATTCTTAGTAAATTATTATTCCAAATTTGTAATCTTTCTTGCCTCTCACAGAGGAATTATTGTAGGCAAGATTATTAAATTTTTTGTAAAAATATTCTCACGAAGTTGTTCCTACCTCTTATCACAATTCAAGAAAGAAAATTATTTCAATCTAATCGTCACTAGTTTTAACTCAAATAATTACATAACCTCATGGAGTGCTATTAATTGACTACTTCTTAGTGAGCTCAATATAATTGTATTAGCAACAAGCAATTATTCCTCAGAGAAATACATGTAAAAGTTGAGATTTTATTGTAATATATTATCAACTGAATTTAATGATTCCTGACTCTTTTAAATTATAAATGTTTTGAAAGTTCGTGGTTTTTGTTTAAGTAACTAACAAGCTTTAAACTCATTCACTTTTCATCAAATTGATTCTCGTAAAAGGTAGTTGAAATATAAAAAGTTTGTAGCATAGATGTTCCAATATTAGTGGGATGATATAATAAACTATACTAGAATTCGACAAAGCACGAGCAAGAAAATCTGATACACATTGTCCTCGTCAGGTGACCAACATTGACTGTTTTCTTGAGGCTTAGAATTACACTCGTAAGTACCTAATTTCCTTGTCTGTAGGTATCCAATTTTTCTCCTGTGGTCTGTCTAGGTTTTGACCTCTTGTCCCTTTCTCATGCAGCCAAGGCCTCTCTTCCTTCTTCGATCGAACACATTTTTGTTAGTCGACTCCTCCCTCACATCGTAGGGACTCGTGAGTGTTCAGGTATCTTTAAGAAGTTTTGGACTGCTCTCCCTTGGGCTGCTAAGTTCCTTTTATTATTGGTGTCTTAGTTCTTTTTCTCTTTGTTTATCTTTGCTAACATTTCCCTTGCATGAGTTTATCTTAGCTTCGGCCAGAGGATCTTCGAGGAGGTCGAAAGCTCACGCACGCTTGTTCCAAAATAGGAAAGCTACTGCATCCCTGGATCCCACCCCTTGTTCTATTGCGGCTGATTCTTCTGGTATCTTTGTGATGATCTGGCCCATCGTCACGTGAGTTATCGCCCCGTTTTCTCCATGTTATGTTTCTCTATGATTCATTATCGGTATTTGAGGTGATCGAGTTGAATTGGATTATTTTTAGATGGAAATGAGACAATCAGTCTCTTAAAGGAAAGCTTATTTTGGAAAAAGTCAACCAAAAGTTAATTATATAGTTAGAGGGCTCAGATATGTATTTCGGTGATTAGGTTATCTTTGGGAAATGATTTGTAACTTAGGAGTGCAATCATAATTAATTATGGAGGTCCAGTGTAAAATTAGGCTTGAATTGGCGAAGTTAGTATTTTGGCGAATTCCGGTTGTAGGTGAGATTTTGATCTGGGGAACGGAATGGAATTACGAGAGTTGTAGTAGCTCTGTTAGGCTATTTTGGATGTGCGGGTAAAATTTCACGTCATTTGGAGGTGTTTTAGTTGGGTTTTCAATCGAATGCATTTTTCAAAAGTTTTGAAGAAACTTAGGCTTGAATCCGATGTGAATTGATGATTTTAGTGTTATTTGATGTATTTTGATGATTGGAACAAGTTTGTATGATGTTTTGGGATATGTTGGTGCCTTAAGTTGAGGTCCCGGGGTCCTCGGGGTGATTTTGGGTGATCAACAGATCATTTTTGGACTTATGGGATTGCTGGTTTTTCAGGTGTGTAGTTGCGGAAGGTTTCGTTATTGCATTTGCATGGGGTGTGTCACGAACGCGTAGACTAAAGTTGGGAGGCCGGGAAAATTTTCTTCGCATTCGCGTTAGGGGTAAGACCCTGGTTCTTCTAGTTCATGGTGTTGGGTCTGCGTTCGCTTAGTAGAAAATGAGGGCCCAGCTTAGGTGTTCATCGCGTTGGCGTATGATGAGTTGCGTTCATGTAGGTTCAGGAACCCAAGCCTTCGCATTCGCGGGAGAGAATATGCGTTCATGAAGCATAATTTCTGGTCAAATAAAAATTATGCATCGCGAACGCGTGGGTTTGACCGCGTTCGCATAGAAGAATGGTCAGCTGGGCAGAAGGGTTTATTATGTTATTTCATCCGCGACCCATTCATTATTTTCCTCCATTGTTGACCAACTCAAGAGCTTTTTGGTAGAAATTGAAGAAAGTTTTGATAGGAATTGATTGGAGGTAAGTCTCGTGACCTAGAAACGCTATTTTATTAAAGTATTAACCTTTAATTCTTGGAAAATTGGGTGAAAAACATTGAGGAACTAGGGCTTGGGTTTTGACATGAAAATTTGAGATTTGAGGGGGAATTTGAACTCTGATTTTGGTAAATTTTATATGTACGGACTCGTGGCGAGACGAGGAATCCGGAGATGCAAATTTTGTATTTTTCTGAGAAATATACCCGAGGCTCGGGTTTTTCCAACTTCGTAATTTTTGATATTTTTCGAGTCTTTACGATTGGGTTATGTTCCCTTAGCCTATTGTGATATATTCCTTGTAGTTTTGACCATAATCTATGCATGGGGAGGTTGATTTGCAAGGGGAAGGCATAGCGAGTTAGACTTTTAGTCGGCTTGAGGTGAGTAATTGATGTAAATGTTGCTCTTAGGGTTTGAAACTCCGGACTTTCGTATCGTAATGCTAAATTGAGGTGTGACACATATTCTATGATGAGTGCGAGGTCTTTTACTAATGGGGATTGTGACTTGGTCCATCCCGAGTTTTATTTCCACTATATTTGCGATTGAGGCGCATACCTTATTACTGTTAATTGGGCTTATTGCCATGTTTGGGGCCTTGTGCCGATCTGTAGAATCCTTTGGGGATCTTCATTAGTTTTTCTCACTCGTTTGCATACATTATACTTTCAGTCATGTTTTCAACTGTTAATGTAATATAAGGACTGTGTTTTTACTCATGAATATTAAATGAAAAGGATATGAGGGTGGAGATCCATATAGTATGACATGCCCGAGTGGCTGTGAACTTATTTAACTGAGATGGGTTGAGGACACGATAGTGAGGATGTGTTTCCTTTATATGGATCGGGCTGCACGCCGCAGATATGATATATATATTGAGGCCGAGAGCCTATTTGATGCCATGAGATGGCTGATATAGCGCTTGGGCCGTAGGAGGCCCTCCGGAGTCTATACACGACCCCAGTGAGTACCGTCGATGTTAAATAAGTGGAGCGGGATTCAAGCCGCAGCGGGTACTAGAGTGTACCATTATATGTGTTACATCTTATCATGCATTGTTCCCTTAACTGTATTATTGTTTTACATGTTTACACCGATATTGATCTGAATTGTTAGATATAGGTTACCTTGTGCATTTTCTGCAATTTCTTACTTTCAGACTGTATTTATGTTTATTACTCACTGGGTCGGAGTACTCACTTTAATCCCTACACCTTGCGTGCAGTTCCAGGTTCTTCTTAGACTAAGTAGATCCAGTATGATCGAGCTGAGTTAGCTTTCGGGAGCATCGAGGTTGACGCCGCTTTCGGGAGCATCGAGGTAGCTGCACGGCGTTACAACCTTAGATTCCTCCCCTCATTCCCTATCTTTTGTTTCTATATGATCAGATTTTAGACATACTTTGGAGTAGGATGACACTCTATATTTAGAGGCTCATGTTCGTGACACCGGGTCCATGGGTTGGCTGTACTCTGTATTTTGTTAAACTTCCGCATTTTTATCAGTATTTCCTGATCTTGACTTAAATGGTTTGGTGATTCACTCTTTTATCTATCTATCTATGTTTATCAATTGGGTTAAATATTAGAAATGGTCGGGTTTTCTTAGTGGTGTGATGAGCGCCATCATGACCGGGTTGGAGTCGTGATAAGTTGGTATCAGAGCCTAGGTTACTTGGTCTCGCAAATCATGAGCCGGTTTAGTAGAGTCTCACAGATCGGTAGGGAGACGTCTCTATTTATCCTTAAGAGGCTGCAGAACCTCTAGGAAAACTTCATATTCTTGATATTCTTGTCGCGCGACTTTGTTGATCCAAGAACTAAACTTTTGTATTCTACTCTCCCACATATGGCGAGAACCCGCGCTATCGGATGTGGCGAACGACCACCATTACCACCCATTAGAGGCTATGAGCGCGGTCATGGTCATGGTTGAGGCAAAGCAGCAGGGTCAACACCTGCAGATCCACTAGTTTCCCCCATTCAGAACCAGCCTCCAGCTATAAAGACTTCAGCAACACCTGTTCAGGCACCAGCTATGCCTATTGTGATTCTGGGTCTGTATGAGGCCCTAGCTCAAATTCTATCAATTTGCACTGATCTGTCTTAGGCAGTCTCAGCCACTACTATCAAACCTACCTCACAGATGGGGTGGTGGCCATCAGACCCCCCTTTCTCGCACGCCTGAGCAAGTAGTGCAGGGTTTGCAGACACCAGAGGTGCCACTAGCTCAGCAGGTTGCACCAGTTTAGCTGGTTGCCCCGGTTTAGGGTGATGTGGTTCCATCTATGCCAGACGATGATCAGCATCATCTTGAGAGGTTCAGTAGGATCTCACCTCCTACTTTTAGTGGTGTTTTAGGCGAGGATGCTCAGGGCTTTCTCGACAAGTGTCAACGTAAGCTTCAGACAGCAGGTATCTTGGAGTCGAGCGGGGTATCATTTACCACCTTTCAGTTCTAGAGAGTAGACTTCACTTGGTGGGAAGCATATGATAGGAACAGGATGGTAGGTTCAATGCCTTTGTTATGGTAGGAGTTCTCCACTCTCCTCCTGGAGAAGTGGGTACCGCAGTCAAAGAGGGAGGAGCTGCATAGACATTTCGAGTGGATTCGTCATGGAGATATGATTGTGTTTCCGTAAGAGGTGAGATTTTCTCAGTTGGCTCGTTATGCTCCATGGATGATCCCGACTTATTGGGAGAGGATTAGGAGGTTTGTAGATGGACTCATTTATCCCATCCTTATTTTGATGACTCAAGAGAGGATTTTGAGCCATACCTTCAAGGATGTAGTTGATATTGCTCGTGATATTAAGATGGCTCGATGTCAGGAGACAGAGGAGAGAGAGGCTAAGAGGCCTTGAGGATCGGGTAGCTACAGTAGTGCTTCGGCTAGGGGCAAGGTTCAGTAAAGCTGAGGCCGTTCTTATAGGCCTCACCAGTTAGCTCATCCCGAGTATCGTGGGGCGTCTTCAGGCCATGGTCATTAGGGGTTCTAGCAGGGCCAGCCTTTACTTAGTGCACTCCTAGCTCAGAGCTCATCATATGCCCTTTTAGCTCAGGTTTCTTCTGTGTAGAGCGCATTGGTTGGTCATTCCGGTGAGAGGGGTTCCCTTCAGTCCCCTTCTCTAACACCGGGTAGTTGCTACAAGTGCGGTGACTTTGGTCACATAAGGAGACAGTGTCCTCGACTTCGTGGTGGTCGGTCTTAGCAAAAGGATCAGCATTCCTCTTCTAGTCCATCTACTTCAGCACCCTCCCAGTCAGGTAGGGGTGGGTCCAGTCAACTAGGGGTCACCTTAGGGATGGAGATCGATCTAATGGTGGTCAGGCTCGATTCTATGCTCTCCCAGTCAGAAGGGACGCCATTGTATCAGGTGTTGTTACCACAGGTATTATCTCAGTCTATCATAGGGATGCCTCTGTTCTATTTGATCCCGATTCTACTTATTCCTATGTATCTTTATACTTTTCTCATCATTTTGGTATTACCTGAGGGTTTCTTGCTTTACATGTGCATGTATCTACCCCAGTGGGCGATACTATTATTGTGGACCATGTGTATCGGTCCTGTCTTATTACTATTGGGGGTCTGGAGACCCGAGTTCATTTATTTCTCTTGAGCATGGTAGAATTAGATGTTATTCTAGGCATGGATTGGTTATCTCCATGTCAAGCCATTCTAGACTGTCATGCAAAGACAGTCACCTTGGCTATGTTGGGTGTCCGAAGATTGAGTGGTGTGGTATGACTAATTATGTACCCAGAAGGGTGGTCTCTTTCCTAAAGGCCCAGCGGATGGTTGGGAAAGGTTGTTTATCGTATTTTACATTTGTGAGAGATGTTGGAGCTGAGGCTCACAGTACCGATTTTGTTCTCGATGTGAGGGATTTCCCTGATGTATTTCCTACAAACTTGTCGGGTATGCTGCCGGACAAGGACATTGATTTCGGTATTGATTTGGTGCCAGGCACTCAGCCCATCTCTATTCCTCCCTATCGTATTGCACCAGCAGAGTTAAAGGAGTTGACGGAGCTGTTTCAGGAACTCCTAGATAAGGGGTTCATTCGCTCGAGTGTGTCACCGTGGGGTGCACCAGTCTTATTTGTGAAGACAAAAGATGGCACAATGAGAATGTGCATTCACTACAGGCATTTGAAGAAGGTGACAGTAAAGAACAAGTATCCACTATCGCGTATTGGTGATTTGTTTGACCAGTTCTAGGGGGAAAGGCTATTCTCTAAGATTGATCTCCGTTCAGGCTACCATCAGCTGAAGATCAGGGATTCGGATATTATGAAGACTGCCTTTAGAACTAGATATGGGCATTATGGGTTTCTAGTTATGTCTTTTGGGTTGACTAATGCCCCAGCCGCGTTCATGCATATGATGAACAATGTATTTCGGCCGTATCTAGATTCATTTGTTATCATTTTTATTGATGATATCCTGGTGTACTTGCGTAGCCAGGAGGAGCATGCTCAACATTTGAGAGTGGTATTATAGAGATTAAGGGAGGAGAAGCTTTATGCGAAATTCTCCAAGTGTGAGTTCTGTCTTGGTTCTGTGGCATTTCTGGGACACGTGGTGTCCAGTGATGGTATTTAGGTTGATCCAAAGAAGATAGAGGCGGTGCAGAGTTTCCCTAGACTGTCCTCAGCCACGGAGATTCAGAGTTTCCTCGATTTGGCAGGATATTATCACTGGTTCATCCAGGGTTTTTCATCTATTGCTTTTCCCTTGACCAAGTTGACGCAAAAGGGTGCACCATTTGTATGGTCGGACGAGTGCGAGGAGAGCTTTCATAAGCTCAAGACAGCATTGACCACAGCTCGAGTATTGGTTTTTGCCATCAGCCTCAGGTTCTTATACTGTGTATTGTGATGCTTCGAGAGTTGGGATCGGATGTGTGTTGATGCAGATGGGTAGAGTTATTGCATATACTTCTCGTTAGTTGAAGCCTCATGAGAAGAACTACCCATTACATGATTTAGAGTTGGCTGCTATAGCTCATGCTTTGAAGATTTGGAGGCATTACTTATATAGTGTATCTTGTGAGGTGTATACTGATCACCGTAGTCTTCAGCACCTGTTCAAGCAGAAAAATCTTAATTTGAGGCAGCGGAGGTGGCTTGAGTTACTCAAGGACTATGATATTACCATATTGTATTACCTGGGGAAGGACAATGTAGTGGCTGATGCTTTAAGCCAGAAGGCGGTTAGTATGGGTAGTTTAGCGTACATTCCAGTTGGGGAAAGGCCCTCTGCAGTTAATGTCCAGGCTTTGGCCAATCGAATGGTGAGATTAGATATTTTTGAGCCTAGTCGAGTGTTGGCTTGTGTACTTTCTCAGTCTTCCTTGTATGACCGCATCAGAGAATGCTAGTATGATGATCCGCATTTGCTTGTCCTTAAGGAGAGGGTCCAGAATGATGATGCCAGAGATGTGACTATTGATAATGATGGTGTTATGAGGATGCAAGGCCGGATTTTCATGCCCAATATGGATGGGCTTCGAAAATTGATATTAGAGGAGGCCCACGGCTCGCGGTATTCCATTCATCCGGGTGCCACGAAGATGTATCAGGATTTGAGATAGCATTGCTGGTGGAGGAGGATGATAAAGGATATTGTGAGTTATGTAACTCGGTGTCTTAACTATCAGCATGTCAAATATGAGCATCAGAGGCCTGGTGGTGTCCTTTAGTGGATGGATATTCCCGAGTGGAAGTGGGAGAGGATTACTATGGATTTTGTGAGTGGTCTCCCTCGTACCTCGAGGAAGATTAATTCAATTTGGGTGATTGTGGATCTTCTAACCAAGTCCGCACACTTCATTCCGGTGTGTACTACCTATTCTTCGGAGTGGTTAGCAAAGATTTTCTCCGGAAGATTGTTCGCTTGCATGGGGTTCCACTTTCTATTATCTCAGATAGGGGTACTCGGTTTAATTCCTTATTTTGGAGGACTTTTCAGCGAGAGTTGGGTACACAGGTAGAGTTGAGCACATTGTTTCATCCTCAGACAGAGGGGTAGTCCGAGCATACTAGCGGGAGATGCGGAGCAGATATCCTTACTTTTTTGGGCTCCAGGTATGTTTCTTGACCCGCTCAAGGATGAGCAATTATTTTAGTTGGGGAGGATGTGACGAACCGGCCCTTCATCACGTGAGTTACTTCCATGTTTCCCACATGTTATGTTTCTCTATGCTTCATTATCGGTATTTGAGGTTATCAAGTCGAATTGGATTGGTTTTAGATGAAAATGTCACACTTAGTCTCTTTAGGAAAGCTTGTTTTGGAAAAGTCAATTGGAAGTTGACTATTTACTTAGAGGGCTTGGATATTAATTTTGGTGATTCCGTTAGCTTCGGGGGATGATTTGTGACTTAGCAGCGCGATCGAAAATAATTTTGGAGGTCCAGTGTAGAATTAGGCTTGAATTGGCGAAGTTAGCATTTTGGTGAATTCTGGTTGGTAGGTGAGAGTTTGTTCTGGGGGTCGAAATGGAATTTTGAGGGTTGTAGTAGCTTCGTTAGGTGATTTTGGATGTGCGGGTAAAATTTCAGGTAATTTGGAGGTGTTTTGGTTGGGTTTTTGATTGAATACGTTTTTAGGAAGTTTTGAAGAAACTTAGGCTTGAATCCGATATGAATTGCTGATTTTAGTGTTATTTGACGAGTTTTGATGATTAGAACAAGTTTGTATGATGTTTTGGGATATGTCGGTGCCTTTGGTTGAGGTCCCAGGGGCCTCGGGGTGATTTTGGGTGATCAACGGATCATTTTTGGACTTATGGGATTGCTGGTTTTTTAGCTGTGTAGTTGCATAAGGTTTATTCATCGCGTTCGCGTGGGTGTGTCGAAAATGCGTACAGTAAAGTTAGGACGCCTGAAAAATGTTCTTCGCATACGCGTTAGGGCCACATGTTCGTGTAATGTCAGACCATGGTGCTTTGCGTTCGCGGTGCTGGGTCCGCGTTCGCGTAGTGGAAAATGAGGGCCCAACTTAGGTGTTCATCGCGTTCGCGTATGAAGAGTCACATTCGCATAGGTTCAGGAACCCAAGCCTTCGCGTTCGCGGGAGATCAGACGCGTTCGAAAAGGGTAATTTCTGGTAAAAGAAAAATTGTGCATCGCGAACGTGGGGGTTTGGCCGCGTTCGCATAGAAGAATGGTCAACTGGGCAGAAGGGTTTATTATGTTATTTCATCCGCAACCCATTTATTATTTTCCTCCATTGTTGACCACCTCAAGAGCTTTTTGGTAGAAATTCAAGAGGGTTTGGAATTGGCTAGAGGTAAGTTTCGTGACCTAGAAACGCTATTTTATTGAAGACTCAACCTTTAATTCTTGGAAAATAGTGTGAAAAAAATTGAGGAACTCGGACTTAGGTGTTGAAATGAAAATTTGGGATTAGAGGGGGTATTTGAGTTCCGATTTTGGTAAATTTTATATGTATGGACTCGTTGAGAGACGAGGAATCTAGTGACAAAAATTTTGTAATTTTTTGAGAAGTAGGCCCGAGGCTCAGGTTTTTGGTCAACTTCGTGATTTTCGATGTTTTTCGAGTCTTTTCGATAAGGTTATGTTCCCTTAGCCTATTGTGATGTATTCCTTGTGATTTTGACTAGATTCTACGGGGAGGTTGACTTGCAAGGGAAGGGCATATCAAGCTAGACTTGTAGCCGGCTTTAGGTGAGTAATTGATGTAAATGCTGCTCTTAGGGTTTGAAACCCCAGACTTTCCCATCGTAACACTAAATTAAGGTGTGACACACATTCTATGACGAGCGCAGGTTCGTTTACTGATGGGGATTGTGACTTGGTCCATCCCGAGTGTTACTTCCACTATATTGGCAATTGAGACGCATACCTTATTATTGTGAATTGGGCTTATTGCCATGTTTGGGTCCTTGTGCCGACCTGAATCCTTAGGGGATCTTCATTAGTTTTCCTCACTTGTTTGCTTACATTATACTCTCAGTCATGTTTTCAACTGTTAAAGTAATATAAGGACTGTGTTTTTACTCATGAATATTAAATGAAAAGGATATGAGGGCTGAGATCCATATAGTATGTCATGCCCGAGTGGCTGTGAACTTATTTGACTGAAATGGGTCGAGGACTCAATAGTGAGGATGTGTTTCCATGATATGGATCGGGCTGCACTCCGCAGCGATGATATACTTATATTGAGGCTGAGAGCCTATTTGATACCACGAGATGCTGATATTGCGCTTGGGCTGTCGGAGGCCCTCCGGAGTCTAGACACAACCCCAGTGAGCGCCGTCGATATTAAATAATTGGAGCGGGCTTCACGGCGCAGCAGGTACTAAAGTGCAACATTATTGGGTTGCATGTTATCACTCACGATTCCCTTAACTGTATTATTGTTTTACATGTTAGCACTGATACTGATCTGAACTGTTAGACATAGGTTACCTTGTGCATTTTCTATGATTTCTTACTTTCAGACTATATTTATGTTTATTACTCACTGGATCAGAGTACTCACTTTACTCCCTGCACCTTGCGTGCAGATCCAGTTTCTTCTCAAGTTGAGTAGATCCAGTTTGATCGAGCAGAGTTAGCTTTCGGGAGCATCGAGGTAGCTACACGGTGTTTGTAGCCATAGATTCCTCCCCTCTTTCCTAATATTTTGTTTTCATATTATTAGATTTTAGACAGACTTTGTAGTAGGATGACACTCTACATTTAGAGGCTCATGTTCGTGACACCGGGTCCATGGTTGGGCTGTATTCTGTAATTTATTAAACTTCCGCATTTTTATCAGTATTTCTTGATCTTGACTTAAATGGTTTGGTGATTCACTCTTTTATCTATCTATTTGTCTCTGTTTATCAATTGGGTTATATATTGGAAATGGTTGGGCTTGCCTAGCGGTGTGATAGGCGCCATCATGACCGGGTTGGGGTCGTGATAATCTCGGTCCCTCCTGTTGCTACATACGAATTTGTTACTTCTTTGGTTGTAGAGACATCGGTAGTGAAATCCCCGGCTTCTCTATTATACCGACTTATAGGATGGTGAGCCTTTGACTGGTGAGGGGGATTTGATGCCTCGTAAGAGGAGAGCCGTGTGGGAGAGAGGTCGGTGGCCACAAATGTAGAAAATTATAGATTCATTCTTGGAGCAATAGCGACAATGCATATTGGGGAGAAACCAAAGGCTAGTCGTGAGACCTTTTTCTTGGAGGATATGGATATACGACCTGCAGCGGATGCAGTCAAATACGTGGTGGGCCGTGATAAGAAAATTTTTTCAAGACGCAAAGAGGCCTCATCTATGGGTGTTGCAGAGGGCACTCCTTCTTCGACTGATGATAGAGGCAAGGTTGTTACTGAGGATGAAGTTGGATTTGATTCTGATATGGACATAAAAGAGCTGAGGATGATCAACGAGGGGCTTACTCGACTCGAAGAGAGGTTGGAGGGAGGTTTGAGGACTGTTCGATCCCAATGGACTGTAATCTTCTCGTGTATACCAAGAAGATTGTCCCTTTCCTTGTCCCTCTTAGTTTTGCAGTTGAAGATATGACCCACAATATTACGATTGATCGCGACCTGTCGAATAGTATTGTTGGCCTCGCCCTTCGGGTAAGTACATTTGTTGTTAGTCATTTTCCTTGGTTTTTGCTCTTTCAAAGTCTATTAACTTTCTTTGCTCATTTTGCAGATGATTGTGTTAGAAATTAAGAGTGCTTTTATAGAGAAGAGGCACAAAGATATCTATGTGAAGTTGAAGGACAAGTACTTTAGAGTCCTAGAGAAGTACTAGGAGCTTCGGCTTCGTGATGATGGCGATGTGCACCAGTTGAAGGAAAATTTGAAAGATATAGACAAGGAACTGGTGCGGATGGTGGGGAAGTGTAACGTCATGGAGGGGACACTGAGGAGAAAAGAGGAAGAACTAGAGCTTAGCAAGGGGTCGAAGTCTAGTGCATCGATCTCGAAGCTCAGGCAGTTGCGTTGTGCAGCCATCTCGAGGAATTTTAACTCATGGCAGAAGCTCTTAGTGGTGAGGTTGCTAAGAAGCTAGAAGAGCTGAAGAAAGCAGAGTTTAGGCGGTTGGAGGCTTCGAGAAAGTTATAGTACCTTAAGGCGGTAATTCAAACTCTCTGTTCTGAGCAGGGAAATGATTTAGTGACGACCAGGCTCAAAGAAGAATAACTCGATGAAAGGATTAAGGAGTTGGAGAGAGAGACTTCTGGCCTCCAAGATTGAGTAGTTGCTTTGGAGGCTGAGATGGCCAAATTACTGGCACAACTGTCCTCTTCCCATGCTTAAAATTTTCCCGGCGTTCCTCTGGATTTATCTAAGGATTGCATTCACGACGAGGCCTATTTAGATATCTTTTGATATCTCCACGCGGTGGGATCTGTTTCTGAGGCTACCCTCGAAGGAATTCATTTTAACGCTCGTGAAATTCTAGTCGCTTGTGGTTATGATCATGTTACACCTAAAGCCAATGATGACTAGGGGCGAGGGTGTAGACCGGCTCGAGAGAATGCCTCGTATGATGTCGTATATCCTGAGGGCAAAGGCGATGGTATTGATGGTCAGGATGGCAACGTTGTCGAGGGCCAAGTTGTCAAGGATGTTGATGTGATTCTTTAAGTTAAAAAGAACCAACCAACCAGGATCAATATCTTGAAATGAAAATGTGGTTTATGGGTTGATTTCAAGAAATAATGAATCTATAGTTTTAGGACTCGAAAACAATAAAAGATAACAATATGAAATATAAGAAAGACTATTTATTTGCTCAAAACAAATGAGTATTGATGATGTCAATGTTCAATGAAAGTTCTGATTCTAGGATATTAAATGAACGAATTTAGATCAAGAAATGTGTACTTGAATGATAAAGAACTAAAAAGTTCCTAAAGTCACCACCTGAAATCAATTAACGTGATAAAGATACACCACATACAATTAAAAATAAGATAAATGCTATCACCGCCTTGCTTGGAACCAAAACAAGGATAAAGAAGACAAAATAGAGAAAAATACTATTGCAAATTAGGTTCTTTTCTCAAAAAACATAAATTCCTTCTACAAGGCAAGAGAACCGCTTTATATATACCTAGATTATCTTCTTTGATGACTTCAATTCCTATTATAATAAGGAAATAAAATAATTAAACACAAAAAAAGTAAAATTCCTATTCGAGAAGGAAAAGAACTAGAATCATACTAAAAGAAAAGTTCTTATTTTAAAATGAATAAAATAAATCCTATTTTAAGAAGGAAAGAATCTTGAGCTTATTGGACTTCTTCAAAATAAGTCCATATGTTTGGAATTGAGCTCTAAAACATGATCTTTTCCACAATTAATAAAATTTAACATAGATTCTCCATTTACATCAGATGTTGGAGAAGTAGTTCTCTTTTTTGGGTTTTTGTTTGTGTATATATTTTTTACCAACATCTTCACGAGCTTGTTGTAAACAGTTTTAGTATGTGAAATATCAATGTTGTATCTATTTTTTAAACTAAAAATAGCATGTACATGCATATATAAGTATTCCCACGAAATTTTGACATTTTTTCAAAATTTTAACGCTTTTAAAACCAATTTATTATTTGTTTTAACAGTACAAATCCCATAATTATTTCCAAAAACTATCACTTTGGTGATTAATTTATTTACATCATCATATTTACATCACAATGTAATTAAGGTAATTTTCGCATATTTTTTATAAATCTATTTGATATTTTATGCTAAAATTGAATAAAATTATAATTATAGCCTATATTGCGATTAATAGCAACTTACAGTTATAAAATTGCTCTCAGTATTTTTAAATTAATATTTATATATTATTAATCAATTCAGGGCTTTTAATTTGTTTTAAAAATTATTTTAACTATTTTAATTAAATTAAAAGGAAAAAATTAGCTATTTAACGTATACACCATTTATATTTTAATTATAGCCAAATTACAGCCCCAATTTAAACCCAATTTCATCCGGCCCAATTCTAAAATCAACCCAACTCTTGACCCAATGAAAATACCCTACCAGCCCCCCTTTTAATCACAACCGTTGATCTAGAAGATCAACGGCTCAAATTAAACCTTTCCTTTTTTTAATTTACCGACTACCCCCAACCCTAACTCATTTCTCTCTATCTGCCGCCCTTGAATTCCCATTCTTTCCCATTCTCTCTACAAATAGTAGTCACTGCCACTCATGCTAACCCTAATCCCTGCAATTCTCGCCGGTTTCCATGGCTTCTCTGGCCATGAAGCTCTCATACTCACCTCCTATCGCTCTTATGTGCTTGGTATTCGAAGGTTTGAAGCTAAGACGTCAAAGGCCTCTACCGAGACTTCCACCGCCTTGAGGTTTCTGGTGATCTCCGGCCTGGCTCCGGCATATCTTAGCCTCCTAAGCCTGTTTCTAGTATTATCCGACTTAGATCGGACATTTTTTAAGCCTTTCTCATTCTAGGGTTCATTTGAAACCCTAACTATCGAGGTTCTTTTCCAAATATCTCCATAAATGTGTGTATTCCTGCTTTATCTTTAGTTTTTAAGAAGTTTCCCCAACTTTTTTTCGAAGGATTTTTACTCTCAAAGTCATTTCTTTCTGTTTTAGGGTTTCTGGAAAATGCTTTAAGGTTCTCCGACTTTTCTTCTCTCTTTCTTGTGTATGTTTTTGTTCTTATCTTTTGTTTATACATGTCTTTCTACTATGTTTTTTGTATCTTGTTCTTTTTCTTTTCTACTTGTCTCGAGGCTATGTTTTCTATATCTTGTTCTTTTTTCTTTTCTACCATGTTTCCAGGCTATGTTTTCACATGCTATGTTTCTATGCTATGTTTCCTTTTTGTGTTTCACATGCTAGGTTCTACTACTTGCCTTCCACTGATTTGATACACTTTGCCTACTGTATTTTCCAACCACGTTCATTAAGTGTTCTTACTATGCCTGCATAAGTGTATTCTCCTCTATTTTCTCTCATTGTGTTTCGAATTAATTCCTCTACTCTATTTGCATTGAACCTTCTACTGTATCTGCTTGTTTCTCTTCTTTGCATTTGGTTCAAGTCGAAAACCCTAGGATTTGGGGTTTTTGACGAGTGTGGTCTTGTGTGTTTGGACCAGGGTTTAATTCGAGCCCTGAACTCTCTCAAACTCACTATTGGATCCATGTAATAAGTTTGGATCCTTTTGTGTATTAATTCTTCTGATTATCATAACAATCCATTTATATATGTGTTGAAATTTCTCTTCCAAAGGTTTTCCAACTTGTACTCGAATTAGAATCCTTGGGGGTTAATTGATTGCTACTGATTCTTCTTAAGTAAAGCCTCTCTTTACCTTTTCCGACTTGGTTCATTCACATAAAATTTTCGACCCTTGATTGCTTGACTGTCAATTGATTTCCTTTCCTTATTTGGCATGATCGTGTACTGTCTTAACTCTTTCCTTTAAAAACTATTATTTATTTACCCTTATTGCATTACTTTGAAAAGTATTTAATTAAATCTTTTCCTTATTTAGCTTGTATGTTTGAAATTTGAATCCCTTAATTAAAGGGAAACCTTGTGTGATTGATTTATCGTTCCTGGAGGAGGGCCTCCTTCCTCTTTTCCAGACCGCAAATGTGGTTCCGGATCTCTCTCAATCTATTTTCATACCTATTTTAGCTTCTTTTCTGCACTACAAACACATGACACAACTTTTAACAGCACAGACACACACACGGTTAAATATACAGAAATCACAACTCTTTTCTAAACCTATACGCTTGTTTCTTGATTACACTTTGGCTTTCAAAAGCCTACTGTTTCTCCCTACTTGTTTCTTTGAACTGTATGCTCTAAAATTAATTTTAGTATCTCTCCTAATGTGATTGTTACAGTCTCTACGTACATGCCTTCCTTCAATTCTCTGATGTTAATTTTAAAGTGTCTATGTGCTTTGTCTGTTATTTCTTTCTTTGTTTCTTGTTGCCAGTGTAAGCAATTTCTCCCATACCCCATTCCCCCTATGTGTGATGAGTTAAGGTACATCCTGGCATCATCCCAATTGTTGTCCAGGGCTGAACCTGACCTTAAATAAGGTCTTAACTTCCCAATTCTAAAATTGATAGGCTGGTTAGGGGTGTGCGAGTAGGGTAGTAGCATCTCAGTTGCTAGGCATGACCACTAGCCTGCCATGCACATACACTTAGTCCTAGTCTTTAAGTTTTGCCCCCTCCTATGAGCCTTGCCTTGGGACCTTGAGTTCCCTTTAAACTTGAAAATTTGAGGGTTGGTCCTTCCACTATACTATAATCTGTTCTGCAATGATATTTGGGTTGTAAGCATTGCCTGGAAATCTTGAAGTTCCTCGGAACTTTGACATATCCCAAATAAGAGAAAGGCTTTGAAAATCTGATTCTGGAAGTTGGTTGATCTCATATTATTAGACTTTGATTCTGGATTATGCTAATTAGAAGTAGATGTAATCACTAATGTAGTTTTATTATTTCTTTTTGGCCTGTAATAAGTTGTGTAATAAACTTTGTAATAACTACTAGGAATAGTGAAAAGGGATGGGATTGAATGAATTCCAAAGGGGGTAGATACCATGTCTATATGATATTTACTCTTTCAGATTCTGCATTTCACATAAAAAGCATGTTCATAGGAATAGGATTATCACTTTCAAATTCTGCATTTCACATAGATACCATGTCTACAAGATATTTACTCTTTCAAGATGGCGCCCAGCACATTGCTAAGCCAGCCTGACCAATCAATATAATCAATGGAGCTAGAAGCTCTCTTTAGCCCATTTAAGCATATTAATATATGAAACAACAGCGATGTATGTAACGAAAACGGGGAACCAAGTCCCATAATACATCAACTCCCATAGACCAAGGGTCAAGAGTCATGAGCCTCTAACAGAACATGAGTGTATAAAGGTTACAAAATACCAAGTGCGGAATGAAATGTCAATACAAAATTGAAAGACAGTAGGAAGGAATATCGGGTCCTGCGGACTCTGCAGCTACCTCGAATATCCACAAACGTCGCCTCGCACAGCTACTGGATCACTGCTGAGAGGTACCTGGATCTGCACACAAGGTGCGGGGAGTAAAATGAGTACTGCCAGACTCAGTGGTAATAAACAAGGGTAAGACAGCGCAGATAAGAAATCCGCAATAAAGCACTATGTAAAGCTATAATCGAATACCCTGTCACAGAATCAATATCAACTGTACCTGTACCAATAAGTACCAGCAAAATAGTATAACAGCTAGCAGATGTAGCTAAATGCAATGCAATGCATGATATGACCGCTACGGCGTGTGGCCCGACTCCAATTTTGGGTACCCGTGCTCACTGTGGGGGTTCAAACTCCGGAGGGCTCCTACAGCCCAAGCACATCTCATAGAGATATCCCCGCGGCGTGCGGTCCGATCCAACATATATCTCGTCGCGGCGTGCGGCCCCGATCCACTACTAGTCGCCTAATGCGCAGATACGACCTCGCGAGGCTCAAAAGTAGTTTTTTGAAAACTCTTTTATCATTTTTCGATTGGAAAACAAGTAATACCAAGTTCCGGAGATTGGAATTAGTATAATAACAAAAATAGCTTGCGGACTAGTAGTACACTAGCATGTCTATATGATAAGACAATGATAACGATCCTCGCGGGATCCAATACTTGGCTCACGGCCCACATGTATACTCAACCGCCCCAGAAGGGGGTTCCTCGGCTCAAGAGTGGCCATTATCACAATATATATATATATGCAACCATCCGAGAAAGAGGTTCGACGGCTCGAGAATAGCCAATAATACAGTATCAACAGGTTCGGACTAATATATAGTCTCCAGTTCATGATCGACCCCGCACTCTCGAGAGTGTGCGTGTCTCGCCGCTATACAGCGTCACAAAGTGGTATACCGGGGTTTCGAACCCGCCGGTCATCACCCACATCTATTACTCACCTCAATACGGCGCGACGACTACTCCGCAATGCCCTTGCCACGAGAATCAAGCTCCGCACGCGTAGAATCTGATCAAATACAGTAAAAATACAACAATTTAGGCCAATGGGACGACACCCAATCAATACAACTCAATTTACATCAAAATTCCCAAAGTTGTCAAAACCCGAGCCCCGGGCCCACATTCCGAAAATTTACGAAATTCACATTTCCGGAACCCTCGTCTCAATACGAGTCTAAGCATATCAATTTTACCAAAATCGGACTCCATTTGCCCATTCAAAACCTTGATTTTCTAAAGTCCAAGACTAGGGCTAAATCCTCCATAATTACCCCAAATTCCTCCATTTTCATGATATAATTGCATGATATTATCAATACTAATCATAATATGAGTTCATAGTTGATTACCTGATGATTTCCCTTGATTTCCTCCTCAAAATCGCCCAAAATCGCCCTTAAGCCGAGACCCCCAAATGTTAAAATGTTTCTGAAATTTTTCTAACTTCTGATACACTTACTTACAGCGATTTTCGCTTCTGCGGAACATTTTCCGCTTCTATGCTTCCGTATCCGCGACCAAAGGGTCGCTTCTGCGGTTCCAGGCCTAGCCGGCCACTTCCGCTTCTGCGAACCAAGGGCCGCTTAAGCGGTCCCGCTTCTGCGAAGAAGCTTCCGCTTCTGCGGAAAAATCCGCCTCTGCGCGTCCTTGACCGCTTCTGCGGTATCGCCCAAGCGGAGAAACGTCCGCTTCTGCGGACCATGCCCCAATTGCCCTCGTCCGCTTCTGCGATCATTGGGTCGTACCGGCGACCCCGCTTCAGCGGAAAGGCGTCCGCTTCTGCGAAACACCCGCTCCTGCGCTCCCATATCCGCTTCTGCGGACTCGCTCCTGCGACCAAAATTCCGCAGGAGCGAAAATGACAGAACCAGAACTCTCAACCTGAAATTTCCATGATTTTTCTCCCGTTTAACCATCCGAAAGCACCCCGAGGCCCCCGGGACCTCATCCAAACATACCAACACATCTTAATACCTTATTCGAACTTGCTCCAATCCTCAAAACATGTCTAACAACATCAAAACTCATAATTCGCATCGAATTCAAGCCTAAATTCCTTAAAACATTCCAAATTACACATTCAATCAAAAACCCGACCAAACGACGTCCGAATGACCTGAAATTTTGCAGGCACATCCAAAATCACCTAACGAAGCTATTGCAACTGTCGGAATTCCATTCCGACTCCCCGATCAAAATATCACCTACCGTTCGGATTTCGCCAAAATTCAACCTTAGCCAATTCAAGCCTATTTCTACACCGGGCCTCCAAATTCAATTCCGATCGCTCCCCTAAGTCACAATTCACCTCCCGGAACTAACCGAATCGTCAGAATCCGGTTCCGAGCACTCTAACTCAATAGTCAACTCTTGGTTGACTTTTCATATTCAAGCTTTCTTCAAACATGCTATTTGTTGCATTTTCAATCCAAATCACTTCTAACTCACCCGATATACTCAAATACCGTTTTAAAAGCATAATATATGTAAATGCAAGGTAACGGGGTGGTAATTCCCGTAACGACGGGCCGGGTCGTTACATTCTCCCCAACTTAAACAAACGCTCGTCCGCGAGCGGGTTAAGAAACATACCTGGAGCATCAAATAAGTGTGGATATCTACTTCGCATCTCCTGCTCGGTCTCCCAAGTTGCTTCCTCCACGGGACGACCTCTCCATTGCACTTTCACTGAAGCTATATCCTTAGATCTCAGCTTACGAACCTGTCGACCCAAAATGGCTACTGGTTCCACATCATAAGTCAAATCCTCATCTAGCTGTATCGTGCCGAAGTCCAACACATGAGACGGGTCTCCGACATACTTCCGGAGCATAGATACATGGAACACCGGGTGAACTCCCGACACAAGCTGGGTGGCAAAGCAAGCATATAAGCCACCTCCCCAACTTTCCTAAGCACCTCAAAAGGTCCAATGAACCTTGGGCTCAACTTTCCTTTCTTTCCAAACCTCATAACACCCTTCATAGGCGAAACTTTCAGCAACACCTTCTCACCTACTGAATAAGACACATCTCGGACCTTCCGGTCTGCATAACTCTTCTGACGCGACTGAGCTGTGCGAAGTCTCTCCCGAATCACCTTCACCTTATCTAAGGCATCTTGGACTAACTCTGTCCCTAACAACCTAGCCTCGCCGGGCTCGAACCAACCAACTGGAGACCTACACCGCCTCCCATATAAAGCTTCATACGGCGCCATCTGAATGCTGGACTGATAGCTATTATTATAAGCAAACTCCGCTAAAGGCAAATAATCAGCCCATGAACCACCAAAATCAATGACACAAGCACGCAACATGTCCTCCAATATCTGAATAGTACGCTCAGACTGCCCATCCGTCTGTGGATGAAATGCCGTGCTCAACTCTACCTGTGAACCCAACTCTCGCTGAAATGTCCTCCAGAACTGAGATGTGAACTGGGTACCTCTGTCCGATATAATGGAAATAGGAACTCCATGCAATCTCACTATCTCACGGATGAATATCTCTGCCAACCGCTCTGAGGTATAGGTAGTACACACTGGGATGAAGTGAGCTGACTTAGTCAACCTATCCACAATCACCCAAACTGAATCAAACTTCCTCGCCTGTCCGAGGGAGTCCACTAACAAAGTCCATAGTTATTCTTTCCCACTTCCACTCCGGAATATCAATACGCTGGAATACACCACCAGGTCTCCGATGCTCATACTTGACCTGCTGACAGTTTAGACACCGAGCCACATGGCTCACAATATCTTTCTTCATCTTTCTCCACCAGTAATGCCGCTTCAAATCCTGGTACATCTTCGCGGCTCCTGGATGAATAGAATACCGCGAGCTATGGGCTTCCTCCAATATCAATTCACGAAGGCCGTCAACATTGGGCACGCATATCCGGCCCTGCATCCGCAACACACCATCACTATCAATAGTGACATCCCTAGCATCATCATGCTGAACTCTGTCCTTAAGGACAAGTAAGTGTGGATCATCATACTGGCGCTCTCGAATACGATCATATAAAGAAGACCGAGCTACTACATAAGCCATCACCCGACTGGGCTCAGAAATATCCAGCCTTACCATCCGGTTAGCTAACGCCTGAACATCAACTGCTAGGGGTCTCTCCCCAACTGGAATATACGCCAAACTGCCCATACTAATAGCCTTCCGGCTCAATGCATCATCCACTACATTGGCTTTCCCGGGATGATACAAGATAGTAATATCATAGTCTTTAAGCAATTCAAGCCATCTCCGCTGCCTCAAATTTAGATCTTTTTGCTTAAACAAATGCTGAAGGCTGCGGTGGTCTGTATATACATCACAAGATACACCATATAGATAATGCCTCCAAATCTTCAAGGCATGAACAATAGCAGCTAACTCCAAATCGTGAACGGGGTAGTTTTTCTCGTGGGGCTTTAGCTGACGAGAAGCATATGCAATAACTCTACCCTCCTGCATCAACACACAACCAATGCCCACTCCTGAGGCATCACAATATACAGTATAAGAACCTGAAGCTGTCGGTAGAATCAAGACTGGTGCTGTGGTCAATGCTGTCTTGAGCTTCTGAAAGCTCTCCTCGCACTCCTCGGACCATAAGAAAGGAACACCCTTCTGAGTCAATCTAGTCAAGGGTGAAGCAATAGAAGAGAACCCCTGAACGAATCGGCGATAATACCCTGCCAATCCCAGAAAGCTACGATCTCAGTAACTGAGGTCGGTCTGGGCCAACTCTGCACTGCCTCGACCTTCCTCGGATCTACCTGAATACCATCACAGGACACCACGTGCCCTAAGAATGCCACGGACTCAAGCCGGAACTCACATTTGGAGAACTTGGCATACAGCTTCTCCTCTCTCAATCTCTGTAACACCATGCTCAAGTGCCGAGCATGCTCCTCCTGGCTACGAGAGTAGACAAGTATGTCATCAATGAATACGATCACAAATGAATCAAGATACGGCCCGAATACACTGTTCATCAGATGCATAAATGCTGCTGGGGCGTTGGTCAGCCCAAAAGACATCACAAGGAACTCATAGTGACCATATCCGGTCCGGAATGCAGTCTTCATAATGTCAGACTCTCTAATCTTCAGCTGATGGTAGCCTGAACGAAGATCAATCTTCGAGAACACCCTAGCTCCCCGGAGCTGATCAAATAAATCATCAATACGAGGCAGAGGATACTTATTCTTCACTGTTACTTTGTTTAGCTGCCTATAGTCAATACACATCCTCATAGATCCGTCCTTCTTCTTAACAAACAGGACTGGTGCACCCCACGGCGACACACTCGGCCGAATAAACCCCTTATCTAGGAGTTCCTGAAGCTGCTCCTTCAATTCCTTCAACTCAGCTGGTGCCATCCGATACGGAGGAATAGAAATAGGCTGAGTGCCGGGCACCAAATCGATACCAAAATCAATATCCCTGTCCGGCGGCATGCCCGGCAGGTCTGAGGGAAACACATCTGGAAAATCCCTCACAACAGGTACAGAATCAATGCTAGGAGACTCAGCTCCCACATCTCTCACAAAAGCTAAGTACGATAAACACCCTTTTTCAACCATCTTCTGAGCTTTTAGGAACGAAATAACACGGCTAGGGACGAAATCGGTCGAACCCCGCCACTCAATCCGAGAAATACCAGGAATGGCCAACGTAACTGTCTTAGCATGACAGTCCAATATAGCATGGTACGGAGACAACCAGTCCATACCCAATATAACATCAAAATCCACCATACCCAACAATAACAAATCGGCCTGGGTCTCCAGACCCCCAATAGATATAACACGGGATCTATAGACATGATCCACAACAATCGTATCACCCACGGGGGTGGATACATGAACGGGTAAATCAAGAATACCACTAGTCGCACCCAAATGATGTGCAAAATAAGAGGACACGTAAGAATATGTGGACCCCGGATCAAATAGAACGAGGCATCTCTCGTGACGGACGAAATGATACTCGTAATCACGAGCATCGGAGGCAACCGCATCACGCCCGTCGGGAAGTGCATAGAACCGTGCCTGGCCTCCACCGGATCTCTCCTCGCCCCGGGGCGACCACGAGAAGACCGACCTCCACCTCTACTAGACCGAGATGGTGCTTGAAGAGGAGGGTTGATCCCTCCGCTGAGTCCTGCCCCTACGTAATCGAGGGCAATGTCTCCTCGTGTGGCCAAACTCACCACACTCATAACATGCACCTGGTGCTGGAGAAGTAGGTGCTGCACTCGGGGCTGGGAGGGCACCAAGCGATGACTGACCCTGCTGAAACCCCTGTCGACCACGACCATAAGAACCTCCGCTCTGCTCTGGGCGGCCTGAATGAGAAGGTCTAGATGAGCGACCTCTGCTCTGCTGGGAATGCCCTCTAGATGGAGCACCACCGAAACTACCAGAACCACGAGGCCTCTTGGCCTCCCGCTCCTCTCTCTCTCGGCGACGATCCGCCTCAATGGAGCGTGCCATATCGGCTACCTGCTCAAACGATGATGACAGAACTCGCTCGCTGGTCATAAGAATACGAATAGAGTAGTTGAGGCCATCAATGAACCTCCCGATCCTCTCCCTATCATTAGGGATCATCCATGTGGCATGCCTAGCCAACTGTGTGAATCCAAGCTCATACTGAGTCACAGACATGTCGCCCTGAATCAACCACTCGAACCGGCGACGTAGCTCCTCGCGACGAGACCGAGGTACATATTTCTCTAGAAAGAGAGTAGAGAACTGCTGCCATGTGAGAGGTGCCGCTCTAGCAGGCCTACGCCTCTCAAACTCCTCCCACCAATCAAATGCGGGACCGAGTGAACTGAAATGTAGTAAATGAAACTCCGCTGGACTCGAGAATACCAGCCGTACGTAGCATCCTCTGACACTTATCCAAGAAACCACGGGCATCCTCGCCCTCAACACCACCGAAATGGGGTGGCTGAAGTCTACCAAATCTCTCGAGACGACGCTGCTCGTCCTCGGGCATAACTCCGAACCATATGCTGCGGAGCTGGAGCTGGTGCAGTCGGAGGAATAACCGGTGCAACCACACGAGCGGGGACCGCCTCTGGCGTCCGAAGTCCCCGAACAACCGGATCGGGTGTGCGAGCTGCGAGGGTCCACTGACCACCCCCCGACCGAGATGTCGCTACGGTAGCGGTAGCCGAAACTACCCGAGCCAAACCGAAACACACCGATAATATCCGGGCAAGAGTCTCCCGAAGACCGGGAATAGCAATAGATATAGTCCGGCCCCGAACCGGGACTGCTGGAGCTTCAACCACCGGGGGCGCTCCCGAGCCGGTACAACGAGGCGGGTCGGTCGGCACCGCCTCGCTGCCCTACCTCTAACTCTAGCACGACCGCGCCCACGGCCTCTAACAGGTGGCAATGGAGGTCGTCCACCTCGTCCCGATGCTCGCATTCTCGCCATCTGCGAGAGAATAGAATATAGAAGTTCAGTTCTCAGAACAACAAGATCCCACGACAGGGTTCAAGAAAAGTGAAGTTTTCCTAAAGGTTCGCAACCTCCCGAGGATAAGTACAGGCGTCCCCGTACCGATCCACAAGACTCTACTAACCGGCTCAAGACTCATGAGGCCTAGTAAACCTAGGCTCCGATACCAACTTGTCACGACCCCAAATGCGGTCGTGATGGCACCCAGCACACTGCTAGGCCAGCCCGACCAATCAATATAATCAACGGAGCTAGAAGCTCTCTTTAGCCCATTTAAGCATATTAATATATGAAACAACAACGATGTATGTAACGAAAACGGGGAACCAAGTCCCATAATACATCAACTCCCATAGACCAAGGGTCAAGAGTCATGAGCCTCTAACAGAACATGAGTGTATAAAGGTTACAAAATACCAAGTGCGAAATGAAATGTCAATACAAAATCGAAAGACAGTAGGAAGGAATTATCGGGTCCTGCGGACTCTGCAGCTACCTCGAATATCCACAAACGTCGCCTCGCACAGCTACTGGATCACTGCTGAGAGGTACCTGGATCTGCACACAAGGTGCAGGGAGTAAAATGAGTACTGCCAGACTCAGTGGTAATGAACAAGTACTGTAGGCTTTTGTGATCAGTGTACACCTCACATGTCACACCATATAAATAATGCCTCCAGATCTTTAAGGCATGAACCACTTGTCACACCTCCTTTTTGGCGCGCCCCCTACCCCGGGGGGTAGATGCGCGAGGGAGTTTTTCCAATTTAAGTGACAATATTCGAAACGGGATTATTTGTTTATTTCAGAGTCGCCACTTGGAATAAATTATGGTGTCCCAAGTCACCGATTTATTTAAATCCCAATTCGAGGAAATTCTTGACTTTCCAAATGAAGTCTGCGAACCAGAAATTCTAAGTAAGGAATTCTGTTGACCCGAGGGAAGGTGTTGGGCACCCCCGGATCCCGTGGTTCTAGCACGGTCGCTTCGATTATTGTAAATGGCTAAAAATTTCTGATTTTATGCATGTTCAATACTATAATGCGATTTTAAATCAATTACCGCGTTTGGTTATTTTTAAGAAAAAGTGAACATTGTTATTGAGGGGCCCCGCAATTTTATTTCTTCTATTTAGCTAGGCTCGTAACATTTTTTTTTATTTTTTAAAAAAAGGATAATCCTAAAGTGGCTACATTTTTCTATTTAGTTATCCCCAAATTAAAAGAGAAAATTCCTAATTAATTAAGAGACTAAAAATATGCAATACATCCAATTAATTTATGGAAAATATTCATGAAGCAGAAAAATAAATAAACAAACATTTTTAATAAACTCAAAATACTACAATTTTATTTATTAACTTAGTAGTGTGTACGCAGACCTTACCCCTACCCTAGGGTAGAGAGGCTGTTTCCAAATAGACCCCGGCATCCTTCCCTCCAAGAACTTCCCACCTTGCTCTTGGGGAGACTCGAACTCACAACCTCTCGGTTGGAAGTGGGGGTTGCTTACCATCAGAGCAACCCCTCTTGTCAATTTTTCAAGTCTAAAAATACTACAATTTTATTTATTAACTTATTATTTTTTTTCTTATACAATAAAAGATAAAATACATACTCAAATCGTGATATTGCTTGCTATATTAAAATAACTGTTTAGCGGAAGTAGACATGGCTAAAATCTAAATAAAAGTAAAAATACAAAATCGGCAATTAATACTTATACAAATTAAACCAATTATTTTACAACTAATTTAAACACATATTTTAATTGACTTAAAAGGTAAAATTCACTATTTACAAATATTTAAAGGAACAATAATTTTCCTTAATTACTAATACTTATTTAAAGGAAAAATAGTATTATTTAATCAAATCGGACCTAAATGCCTAAATTTTACACCAAATAATTAAAAATCATATTTTTATTAAGCCAACTACATATTTGCAATTTTAGCTTATTAAAAACAATATTAAAACATTAGCTACTAAACTAACCAGTTTTTATTTAACTAAAGAGATGACTTATTTCTTTTTAATTACTCAAAAACTTGGATAATAAAAAAAACATGCTTATACTTATACTAATTAATAATAATATTGAAATGAATTATTAACAATAAAAAATCTAATAGTTATGAGAAAATTCACACAATCCAAATCAAACTACAATTTCATTTCGAATTACTGTTTCGAGATATTATTGATACAAAACTTAAAATGTAAAAACCAATGACAGAAGTTTTATCCCGATCAACTTCAAAATCATATTACACCTTATACTGAAATAGTAAGTGATTTTCAAGGAGTGTACCTGAATAGCAAGAGGAGAGGAAAGTAATTAGTATAAGCAGTAATTCCAGCGATGCAACAATAACAGCCAGCAATTCCCAGTAACAGACTTTTTAAAACTAGTTAAAAAATTTCCAGTAGTAACAAAAATCAACACCAAAACAAGCAACTAAAACAGCTCTTGATTTTCAAATTCTCACTGTTTTAGCATTCAAAACCTTTCAAGTGTGTATGCTCTACTCTTTTTTTTTTTTTTTTTTTTTATCTCTGTGTTTTCTTTCTTTTTTTTCTGTCTCTAAGCTTTTCAGTCCGTTCTGTTCTCTCCTCTCTTTTTCTCAATCTCTCTTTTTTCTCTCTTTTCAGTCTAAGTCCCCTCCCCTTAGTTTCTGTCCTTAGGTGTATTATATACAAAAATTAGCACCTTTTTTTCAATTTAAAAATCTTTTAAAATCTAAATCTACCTAATTCCCAACCCTTAAAGTCCAATTAGACCCATTTATTTCAACTCTAAAATACCTACCCAATAAAATATACAGCAGCCTCTACTGACTATTCTTCAACCATAGCTTTCCTGTCCAAAATTCTACCATTAACATCCACAGCATCCAATACATTATCTACACTCAGACCAAATTTCCTCAACATATTCCCACTTCTATCTATTCCCTTAGAAACAAATTTCGGGTATAATGAACTAAACCTAACAATAATGATCCCAATCAAGATAGGCATAAATGTAGAGAATTCATGGAAGCAGCATTATCATCATTTACTCCCAAAAAAATAGGCTAAGCGCATTCACATTTTCCTTTCAAGGAATTCATGCTCATAAGAATTCGATAAAGAATAAACACATTTCAAAGATACGCGGATTAACAAAATTAAAACCCCACTAAAACATACTCAAAGATCAAAAAAAAAATATATAAATTTGTTCTCTGCCAATCGCGAAGAGAGCAACAATGGAATTAACAACAAACAACACAAGACAACTTAACTACGCCTAAATTCAAACTAACTGTAATCGGAAATATTCATCTTCAAAGACAGCAAGGGTGTCGGTGTCGGATTGTTGTTATGGATGCTTGAGAGCGAACGAGTAGAGGCGGCGGCCATGGGGGTCGATTGGCGGCTAGGGTTCCTGGTGGAGGAGTGGGTCGGCTGCGGCGGCTGATGTCCGGTTCAAACGAGCAGAGGCGGCGACGGCTGGTGGTCGTTTGCTGAAGGTTGGTCGTTGGTTGTTGTTGGAGGCGACCGGCGGGTTGTGGCGTGGAGTTGGGTTGTCGTTTGGTGAGGGTGGGCGGCGGCATGGAGGTGGCAGCGACTGGTTACCGGCGAAGGGCTGGTGGTGGTTTGAGGGGCTGGTAGCGGCTATGGAGTCTGGGCGCGGGTCGTCAGCTGGGGGTGGTCGTTGGCGGCGGCTGGATGAGAGAGGTTGACTGGTGAGGGTGGGGCGGCGGCGGCAGGGAGGTTAGTGTGGTCATGGGTGGCGGCTGGTTGGTGAAAAAATGGGGCTAGGGTTTGAAAAATTAGAAAATGAGGAGTGTTTGAGGGGTTTGGGTAATTAAAAATTGATGAATTAATGAGAGTCATTGGATTTAACATGATGGATGGCTGAGATTGATCCGGGTAATGGGTCTGGGTAGATGACATTTGGGCTGGGTAAGGAGTTTGAACCTTTGGGCTTGTAATTTTATCTTAAAGAAATGGCCCAATCCAGATTTTCAACTCCATTTAAATCTACTTTTCTTTCTTTTTTTTTTCTTTGTTTTATTTTAAGAATTAAAACTAAAATTATAATTTTAATTATAAAAATAAATTAAACACACGATTACTAATTAACTCTAAGTAGTAATTTTTCACAAACAATCAAACATCAAACCGCACAATATTGATTAAAAATGCAAAGATAACAAAAATTACTTAATTAAATCCTAAATTCAAATGAATGCAAATATATATATATATATATATATATATATATATATATATATATATATATATATATATATATATATATATATATATATATATATATATTGTATATTTTAACAAACAAATATGTATGGACAAAAAATGCAAATAATAATTAAGAAAATTAAACAAAAATTTTAGAAAGTCATACACAACACCAACATACAATAATTTTGGCTCTAAAAATACTAATAAAATACGGACAAGAACAAAAATTTGAAATCGACTAACCGGATTGAGACAAACGATCAGTCGTCCAGATTCATTATATATATATATAAACATATATACATATACACACAGAAGAAGAAAAAGAGCATAATGGCAATGAAAACATAGGTGGGGAGTGGCTCCCGGATTACTGCCTGGCGGTTGTTTTTGGGAAACATTCCGGCGGGTGTTATTGGAGAGTTGAAGAAAGAGAAGAAAGAATGGTGTTTAAGGGTTGTGGCGGCTAGGGTTTGTGGAGTGTATAATGGCTGGTCTCTACTGAGACCAAAGCCTTATATACTCGGAGCCCTCAAGATGATCCTGACCGTTGGATCTCTGATGATCAACGGTCGGGGCTTGGCCTAATCAAACGATGCCGTATTGACCCATATGAGGCCACCGGTCTCCTCCGTAGGATCATCTGGATTGGACAGTTGAGATCAAGTCCCTCATATTAATTAACCATTAAAAATCCGTTAATAATCTCAAACGTTAGATCTGAGGAAATAAACGGCTGAGATTCTATCAATTTAAATAACTGGACCGGATCTTTTGGGCTAAAACATTGGGCCACAATTCAGACATAATCTTGGCAAAAATTCTTATTACGCCTGTATATATATATTTTTATTATTTAATTATTTAAATAAATAAATATGCACAGATAAATGCAAATAATATAAGAAAATAACACAAAATTCACAACAATCGCAAGAAAACTAAAAAAAATTATTTTATTTTGAATCTTTGGGAGTATTTCTCTTATAGGGCAAAAATCACGTGCTCACAGCTGCCCCTCTTTGCCCGGAAACGCGAAGAGTTTTTGTGCAAAGAATGATGAGCAAGTACGAGCGATTTTTGTCCGTTCGAGCACTCCGTGTGAAGCATTTTGGAAAGATTTTGACCGAGCCTTTGCTTCGGGAGGCTTCCTACATATCCTGGGCTGAACAGGAATCAGGTCAATGTAGTTCGGGAAGTTTTGGTAGCTGGGACTACCGTGGACTGACACTTTGCTGTTACTGTTGCTACCGTTGCTGTTCTTACTGCTTACTGCTTACTGACCTCCTTATTACACCAAAAGAGAAATTAAAGCTAAGCTAGCTATGCTATCAACTACGGGTTATAAGATTCCCATCTATAATTCTCTTGAAAACTTGATCTTGAATCTTAGCTGATTTGCTGTAGACCTCGATCTGAATCTTGATGCTCCACAAGCGGTACGTGCTTGTTTATTTCTGTAGCATTGAGTGAAACGGAGTCGGCGGAGCTTGTTACTTCAATCAGCTTCTGAGCAATCCGCGCCTTTGTTTATTCCAACGTTTGAACTCTTTTCTTTTGGTTCTTTTCTTCTTTTCTTCATTCCGGATTGATGTTCCATTTGTAGGTTATCTCGATCCTTGCGTCCCGAGGTCAAACCTATTTAGACAACAAAACAAACAAACGAACGAAATTTTTCTGCCCCAGTTTTGCTAGGAAAATTTCGTGAGTTAGTTGTGACACAGAAAGTGATTAAAAAGACTCTTTGGTATTGGGTAAACATTTGTTTACTCCAACGTTTGAACTCTTTTCTTTTGGTTCCTTTCTTATTTTCTTCATTCTGGATTGATGTTCCATTTGTAGGTTATCTCGATCCTTGCGTCCCGAGGTCAAACCTATTTAGACAACAAAACAAACAAACGAACGAAATTTTTCTGCCCCAGTTTTGCTAGGAAAATTTCGTGAGTTAGTTGTGACACAGAAGGCGATTAAAAAGACTCTTTGGTCTTGGGTAAGAAAATCACAATTTCACAAATAAACGTTCCACGGCTTTCTGGCCGGGATTTTGAAGAAGAGTTTCACGGCTTTCTGGCCGGAATTCAAACAATGTCTAACGGTTTTTTGGCCGTCAGACCCTCGGTTTTTTGGCCGGGGTAAAAGTAAATGGTTCCGCAGCTTTTTGACTGGGGAGATCCTCGGTTTTCTGACCGGGGATAAAAGTTTCACGGCTTTCTGGCCGGAATTCAAACAATATCTAACGGTTTTTTGGCCGTCAGATCCTCGGTTTTTTGGCCGGGGTAAAAGTAAATGGTTCCGCAGTTTTCTGACTGGGGAGATCCTCGGTTTTCTGACCGGGATAAAAGTTTCACGGCTTTCTGGCCGGAATTCAAACAATATCTAACGGTTTTTTGGCCGTCAGATCCTCGGTTTTTTGGCCGGGGTAAAAGTAAATGGCTCCGCAGTTTTTTGACTGGGGAGATCCTCGGTTTTCTGACCGGGGATAAAAGTTTCGCGGCTTTCCGGCCGAAATTCAAACAATATCTAACAGTTTTTTGGCCGTCAGATCCTCGGTTTTTGGCCGGGGGATAAACTAAATGGCTCCGCAGCTTTCTGACTGGGAGATCCTCGGTCTTCTGACCGGGGATAAGAGTTTCACGGCTTTCTGGCCGGAATTCAAACAATATCTAACGGTTTTTTGGCCGTCAGATCCTCGGTTTTTGGCCGGGGTAAAAGTAAATGGCTCCGCAGTTTTTTGACTGGGGAGATCCTCGGTTTTCTGACCGGGGATAAAAGTTTCGCGGCTTTCTGGCCGGAATTCAAACAATATCTAACGGTTTTTTGGCCGTCAGATCCTCGGTTTTTTGGCCGGGGTAAAAGTAAATGGCTCCGCAGTTTTCTGACTGGGAGATCCTCGGTTTTCTGACCGGGGATAAAAGTTTCACGGCTTTCTGGCCGGAAAGAACCTCGGTTTTTTCGACCGGGGTCCAAACAGATATTGGACTGATATGATTTGATTCTCTTTTTTCGGAGTTTTCATTTTCTTTTCTTTATTCTTCTTTTTTTTTTTTTTTTTCGGCCTTCTTTTAGGCTTTCTTTTTAACCATCAACAAATGCATAAGATAAATCTCTAAAAAGAAACTTACCTTTTTATGTGTTTTCCTTGTTCCAAAGCCATTTCAAAGCTTGCGTATTTCACTTCTTCCAGTTGTAACTTCTTCTTGCACAATTAAACAGACCTGCTTTCAACAAAGAACATTTTATCAGTTGAAAAAGTGGTTGGCTTTGCGGCCTTGGTTATCTTTATTGCTTGATCGTTTCCCCATTTCCATTGAGAAGTTTGCTACCAATTGTCTTTGGGGTGACTTCCTTTCAAACCTGACCGGGTTCATTCCCGGAATTCCATGAGGATTTTCCGTGTGGGTTCTATCCTTCTGCCTTATTCCGTCTCTTCTAAGACCTTAGCCTTTGATTTCCGTTTCCTTTCTAAACTCCTTTTCTTTGGAAACAATCGATCATTACGATCCAATCGTGGATTGTAACAATACACCACTGAGGCTGTTTTTCTTTTCTTCTTTACCAGGCAGAGTCCTGTAAAACCGGTCCTGTCACCTTCCTTTGTACTAGTTTCAAAATTAAAATTAAACCGAAAGGGATTCAAAGAAGAAGAATGAATCAAAGAATGGAAAAACGTATCAAAGATAGAGGAGTCCCTTTCGAGGGAGAAAAGAAGGACTTATCTGAGGTATATGCTGACTTTAACCAACATGACATGCTCCTCGGACCAGATGCTTGATCGTCACAAAACTCCCATTTTCTTATGAACCAAAACGGGTCTATATTTCCGAGCTAAGGAGCCGTGCCAGGACCTCTCGTGGTGAAACAAACTTTTCGGTTGATAGCGCCCTTTTGCGGGTTTTCGCCAATCAACCTCTCTCATTTCTCTTCTTACCATCGCCAGATAGCACTCTTTGCGAGTTTTTACCAACATGCTCTCTCATTTTGTATTTCTCTACTTCCATCGTCTTATGGCGCCCGAAGGTTTTCACCAATAAGACTCTCTCATTTTATTTCTTTTCATTCCAGAACTTCGGATCGCAACAATGATGTTTTCACAACTTCCAATCGATCTTGAAGGACTTGTACTCGGTTTGGGTAACAAGAATTGTAGACAAAATTACAACTTTGGAATCATCTTGACGGATCTTAAACCGAATCAACAATATCATCTGCCCCAGTTTCATTTTTTGGGGAAACTGGGATTTTTGGTTTGGTGTGACTGAACCTCAAGGAGAGGTTGCCTACGTATCCTTTCGGAATCAAGTCAGAACGTAGTTCAGAAACTTTGTTTTGTTTTGTTTTGTTTGGTTTTTGGTTTTTGGTTTTTTTTTTTTTTTTTTTTTTTTTTTTTTTTTTTTTTTTTTTTTTTTTTTTTTTTTGGTAGTCAAAGAAAGGTAACCGGCTCAAAGGGTTTACAAAAGGGTTGGTAGTGTTTGGATAGCGGGAATAAAAGCCTTCAATCATTTCGACTTGTAAGGGCATCATTGAAGCGAATTCAGACATAATACCTTTTCACAGCATCTGCATTCACAGCCGTGTCAGGGTCTTTTCCTTCCATGTCTCCCAGGTATAACGCTCCTCTCGGCAGTATCTTCCTGATGATGTATGGTCCCTTCCAATTAGGAGCGAATTTTCCTTTCGCTTCTTGGTGATGTGGAAGAATGCGTCTTAAAACCAACCGACCTACTTCGAAATTTCTTGGTCGTACTTTCTTGTTGTAAGCACGAGCCATTCTTTGTTGGTACAGTTGTCCGTGACAGACTGCAACCATTCGCTTTTCATCGATCAAAGTTAATTGCTCCAAACGAGTCTTAACCCACTCGCTATCTTCAATCTCTGCTTCAACAATCGTACGAAGTGAAGGAATTTCTACCTCTGCCGGTATCACGGCCTCGGTCCCATAGACCAGCAGGTATGGAGTCGCTCCTACCGATGTGCGTATTGTAGTACGGTATCCCAGTAAAGCGAATGGTAATTGTTCATGCCATTGTCTAGAACTTTGGATTGTCTTTCTCAAAATCTTCTTAATGTTTTTGTTCGCTGCTTCCACGGCACCATTTGCTTTGGGCCGATAAGGGGTGGAGTTCCTATGCGTTATTTTGAATTGCTCGCATATTTCTTCCATCAAACGACTATTCAAATTCGCAACATTGTCTGTGATGATAGTTGCAGGTATACCAAAACGACAGATAAGATTTGAGTGTACGAAATCCACCACAGCTTTCTTAGTGACTGATTTGAGAGTGACGGCTTCGACCCATTTTGTGAAATAATCAATAGCCACCAGTATGAATCGGTGCCCATTCGAAGCTTTTGGCTCAATCGGGCCGATGACATCCATTCCCCAAGCGACAAATGGCCACGGCGCCTGACATAGGATGTAGCTCAGTTGGAGGTGCATGAATCAGATCTCCATGTACTTGACATTGATGGCATTTTCGGACAAAACCGAAACAATCTTTCTCCATGGTCATCCAATAATAACCTGCTCGAAGGATTTTCTTGGCTAAGACATACCCATTCATATGAGGCCCGCATACTCCTGCATGTACTTCGTGCATGATTCTTCCTGCTTCTTCGGCATCAACACACCTTAAAAGGTTAAGATCCGGGGTTCTTTTATACATGACCTCGCCGCTCAAGAAGAAACCACCTGCATGTCGCCTAATGGTCCTCTTTTGATCTCCAGTAGCATGTTCGGGGTACTCTTGCGTTTTCAAAAATCTCCTGATATCGTAATACCATGGCTTGACGCTTGGTCCTTCTTCGATTGCATTGCAATAACCGTGGCTTTCCCTGATTTGAATTTCCAAGGGATTGACATGGGCGTTGCCCGGATAAGGTAGCATTGAAGCTAAAGTGGCAAGTGCGTCAGCTAGTTCATTGTGACATCGTGGGATATACCCGAACTCTATCGATGCAAATCGCTTGCCAAGAATATTCACGTGTGCTGTCGGTAAGGGAGGAGTTTAACGTCCCGAGTTTCCCATTCACCTTGAGATTGTTTGATAATTAGATCCGAATCTCCCATGATCAACAAATCTTCGACGCCCTGATCAATTGCCATGTTCATGCCCATGATACAAGCTTCATACTCAGCCGTATTGTTCGTGCAGAAGAAACGGAGCCTAGCCGTGGCTGGGTAATGCTGACCAGCAGGAGAGATCAAGATTGCCCCGATCCCTACACCTTTAGCATTTACCGCCCCATCGAAAAACATTTTCCAAGCATGACTATCCTCTGCAACAGCTTCTGTCGTATTTACCTCTTCATCAGGAAAGTAGGTATTCAATGGTTGATATTCCTCGTCGATCGGGTTCTCAGCCAAATGGTCTGCTAATGCTTGAGCCTTCATTGCCGTGCGAGTGACATAGACTATGTCAAACTCAGTGAGCAGGATTTGCCACTTTGCCAATCTTCCGGTGGGCATCGGTTTCTGAAATATATACTTCAAAGGATCCAACCGAGTAATGAGGTGAGTTGTATGGGCTTGGAGGTAGTGTCTCAATTTCTGAGCGACCCAAGTTAAAGCACAACACGTTCTTTCCAGCAAAGTGTACTTGACCTCATAACTAGTGAATTTCTTGCTCGGGTAGTAAATCGCCTGCTCTTTCTTCTCTGTCGCATCACGTTGTCCGAGGACACAACCAAAAGAATTTTCCAAGACTGTTAAATACAAGAAAAGAGGTCTCCCTGGCTCTGGCGGGACTAAAACTGGAGGGTTCGACAAATATTCTTTGATTTTGTCAAAAGCTTCTTGGCATTCATCCGTCCATTTGATTGCAGCGTCTTTCTTCAACAACTTGAATATGGGTTCACATGTGGAAGTCAACTGAGCGATGAACCTACTGATGTAGTTTAGTCGGCCCAGAAGACTCATTACATCTTTCTTTGTTCTGGGAGGAGGTAAATCCCAGATGGATTTTATCTTTGTGGGATCTAATTCAATACCTCTTCTACCGACTATGAAACCCAAAAGTTTACCTGACGGGACTCCAAAAGCGCATTTGGCTGGATTCAACTTCAAATCGTACTTCCGCAACCTCTCAAAGAATTTCCTCAAGTCTCGCACATGATTGCCCTGAGTTCTGGATTTGATGATCACATCGTCCACGTACACCTCTATTTCCCGATGCATCATGTCGTGGAAAATGGCAGTCATAGCTCTCATGTATGTTGCTCCCGCGTTTTTTAAGCCGAATGGCATGACTCGGTAACAGTAAGTTCCCCAAGGTGTGGTAAAAGCAGTCTTCTCGGCATCCTCTTCATCCATCAATACTTGATGATATCCCGCATAACAATCCACAAACGACTGTATCTCATGTTTGGCACAGTTATCAACAAGGATGTGGATGTTCGGTAAAGGAAAGTTATCTTTAGGACTCGCTTTATTCAAATCTCGGTAGTCAACACACACTCGAGTTTTTCCGTCCTTCTTTGGCACGGGCACAACATTAGCCAACCACGTGGTGTATTGTACCACTCGAATTACCCCGGTTTTCAATTGCTTAGTGATTTCTTCTTTGATTTTATCACTGATGTCAGTCTTGAACTTTCTTTGCTTCTGTTGCACTGGGCGACAGTCAGGGTAGATTGGTAGTTTGTGCACCACTAGGTCAGCTCCTAATCCTGGCATGTCGTCGTAAGACCAAGCAAACACGTCTTTAAATTCAAACAAGAGTTGGATTATTGCATCTCGTGTTTTCTCATCTGTGTGGATGCTTATCTTGGTCTCTCGGACCTCTTCAGCAGTTCCCAAATTAACCGGTTCGGTGTCGTTCAAGTTTGGCTTAGGTTTATTCTCGAAATGTTCCAATTCTCGATTTATTTCCCTAAAAGCCTCATCTTCATCGTATTCCGGTTCTTGGTTCATTATTTCCAGATTAGGTGGCGTGTTCGGATTTGAGCATGAGTTCCGCAAGCATGTCATGTTATTTAAAGCCGCATTATTAGGACTGAAAAGGAAGAATAAATAACAAAATTAGAAAGAGTGCAAAATAAGGAAATATTTATTTTATTTTCTTGAAATTTTCTGAAAACAAACAAAATTACATTGGGGAAACCAAAATACAAGAAAACAAAGAAAAACATCCAAGCTACGTCCTGAAGTAACTTGTGATGAAGAAAAATGACAGGACAAATCTACCAGAACTCCCGCCTGATTGGGAAAGGTGTGGCTTTCCAATTTTTCAATTTAGCTTCAGGGCCCACATACAGCACCTCAGCGGTGCTTGTTCCTTCTCCCGATTGAACCATATTAACATCATAGAGCATTTGTCTCATGGCCCCACATATTTCTTCAATTTCCTCCGATGTGAAGACCTCGTCTTCTTCTTCTTCACTGTACCTTGGTCGGACAAAAGTTTGGTACAGATGTGGCAATGGTTGCGGCAGAACCCATCCTTTCTCCTTTCTCTTGTTGGCCCATCTCTCATCTTCGGGGGTTGGGCGAAAGCCTACTCCGAAGAACTTTTCAGCTACGGGTAAAGTTATCAGCTTCGGCACTCCTTGTAGGGACTTTCCCAAACCTTTTCCTGGCTGGAAGCCATGTTTAATCATTTCTTTCGCCACCATGATGGAGGCATTAGACAAAAAAGGTTGGGGGAGAGGGTCCCCTTCTTCGTGTTGATCTGCCAACACAATCTCGAAGGCTTGATAGACTATGTGTTCGCTTCCCACTTCCGCTTCCAAGCAGGGGATGGATGGATCTCGATAAATTGATTGCTCGTCCTCCCCGTGGACCACGATCTCTTGTCCCTTGTGCTCAAATTTTAACATCTGATGGAGGGTAGAGGGCACAGCTCCGGCCGCATGAATCCATGGTCTCCCTAGAAGAAAATTGTAAGAAGTGTCCATATCCAAGACTTGGAATGTCACTTCGAAGTCCACCGGGCCGATGGTCATAATTACATCAATCTCTCCGACAAGTATCTCTTTTTACACCATCAAAAGCTCGCACACATATATTGTTAGGCCGAATCCTTTCGGCTCCGATCCCTATGCGGCCTAAAGTGGAAAGCGGGCATATGTCTACCCCCGAACCCCCATCAACCATGACCCTCTTCATATAGTAGCCTTCGCTTTTGACAGTCAAATGCAAAGCTTTGTTGTGGGCGGCACCCTCCAAAGGCAAATCAGCTTTACTGAAGGAAATCTGATTGATCGCGAAGAATCTTTCCGTCATTCTTTCAAGTTGTTCGGATGAAGTCTCAATAGGCACGTATGCCTCATTCAAAGCTTTTAGCAAAACCTTTTGATGTTCAGTAGACTTCATTAGAAGTGACAACATCGACACCTGCTCTGGGCATTTACGCAGTTGGTCTATCACCTCATAATCAGGCATTTGCATCTTTTGAAAAAGACCTCTGCCTCTTCAGCACTTACAGGTTTTTTTGACGGGAAACGCCTTTGTGTGGCGTTATTTACCTCCTGTGTGTTTAAGTACTTCTGTCCTAGGACACTCTCAGATGAATTTCCCACAATCTCTTTCCCTTTGCGCGTAACAAGTGTTCGTTGGTAGCTCCAGGGTACTGCGGATGGATCTGTCATTGGTTTTTGTTGCACGCGTGCAATAACCACAGGTTCATCTGGTTTTTGGGCCACATAAGTTCCCTTTGGTACATACATTGATGTTTCTCTCTTTAAAAGGAACTTCTTGGGGGCACCTATGGACAATGGTTTTTCCACTCTACCTCGTGGGAGGTAAAGGACTCCGCTCTTCTGAGACGATGCTTTCAATTCAATCGTCTTTTCAGATTTGGTCTCGAGAGCTTCAACCTTTTTCCCTATTTTCTCTTGTTTCGGGGTAGCCTCAGGACGCTTCTCTACGTTGGCGATGGCGATTATCGCTTTCAAAGCGCTGGGTCAAATTCTTTGTCGTCACAAATCATCCCAATCACCGGTCCGTTGTTGTGGGCCGGTAATGGGTTGTTTGTCACATTTGGGATGTCTTCATCTGCGAAGACGATCCTCCCTTGATTGATCAATTCTTGCACTGCCTTCTTTAACGTCCAACAATTGTCAGTACTGTGTCCTTCAACACCTGAATGATACGCACAGTATATCCCCTCTGGTAGGCAGGAGAGTCTGGATTCTGCCTGTTCTGCGGAACAGGCTGCAATAGGTTTTCTTGCCTGAGTTTTGGGAAAAGAGTGGAATACGGCTCCCCAATCGGTGTAAAGCTCGTTTTGGGTTGCTCACGGTGGCGAGCGTTATTTGGCCGTGGATTATACTGGTTTGGGTAAGGAGGTTGGTTTCTCTGGAATGGAGGTGGATTCCTGTTGGCTGGTGGCTGTGGCCGTGCCTGAGGTTGAATGTTCATGACCGCATAGGGTGGAGGCGGAGGAGCATAAGCCATGCCGTGATGTGGATAATAATGTTGGGGGACCCCTGTCGGAGAATACCTGCCTTGAGGTTCGATATCTCCTGTCTTCTACCGCCGCCATAGCAGATTCTTCTTTCTTCTTGCTTCGGGGCATCCCTCCAGACCCGCCTTGAATGGCTTGGGAAGTTGCCCGAATGGCCGCTTGGCTCAAAATTCGCCCTGTTTTCAAACCATTTTCTACCATTTCTCCGATCTTGATAGCTTCGGCGAAAGGTTTTCCCATCGCCGACATCATATTTTGAAAGTAATCGGGCTCTTGAGCTTGGAGAAAAGTCGTAACCATTTCAATTTCGTCCATGGGGGGTTTCACCCTGGACGCTTGCTCTCGCCACTTGATGGCATATTCTCTGAAGCTTTCTGAGGGCTTCTTTTTTAAGTTCGATAGAGAATTCCCGTCCGGCGCAATATCGATGTTGTATTGGAATTGTTTTACAAAATCTCTGGCCAGATCATCCCAGATGTGCCATCGAGATATGTCTTGATCCATATACCATTCGGATGTTATTCCGACCAAACTTTCTCCGAAGTACGCCATCAACAATTCTTCCCTGCCGCCGGCACCCCTCAATTGATTGCAGTATTTCTTCAAATGAGCAATGGGGTCGCCATGTCCGTCGTACTTTCCGAACTTTGGTGTCTTAAGACCTGATGGCAAATGGACGTGCGGGAACATGCACAGATCGGCGTAAGATACACTCTTCTGTCCACTCAGACCTTGCATGTTCTTCAAGCTTTGTTCCAAACTCCTCATTCTTTTTGCCATCTCATCCTGCTCGGGGGTCTTTGGATTTTGGCTCGGTAGAAACTCATATCGAGGCGGCTGAGAATATGTATTGGCTGCAACCTGGGTATGGTCCCGTGTAAGCGGTGGTGCCGGGAATGTAAAGGATGAGGAGTCGAAGAAAGGAGCATGTGCGGTGGGGTGCGTCGTGATTGGAACTGGCAACTCAACCGACGTTCTTGCAGATGTATCATGTGGTGTCACCCGAGGATGGGAGGTGGAGGGTGATTCAGAGAGGTTTGTAGCGTTAGAATACCCGAATAGAGTAGGCGGATAATTGATGGGGGTATTTGAAATTCCGCTTGACCTGAGAAGAATTTCAGGGAACCCAGGGATCAGACTCGGGGCTCTTTCCCGTTGTTCCAATCGTCCAACATCTCGAGCATGCGGCAACGCAACATTCTATTTTCTTCCAAAGCTGCCGACTCAGTAGCCGGGATGGTTGTCAATGAGCTTTCCTCTGAAACGGGAATGGTTGCTAAAGGCATTTCTGTAGACATGTCGGCACCCTTTTTTGATCTAGTAAAATAGGAATGAGTACTTTCTGGCTGCCGAACTTTTCCTTTGGACCTTGTGAAGTACGAATGTGGTGCCAGATTACCGCAAAGTCAACCACTTTTACTAAAACCTGGAGTTTGGCAAACAAACGGTTAGTCTGAAACAACATAACAGATAAGTAATCTCACGTTGGGTGTGATGCACTTATACAGGTGATGATGTTGCTACATGTATTTGTTTGCGATGCGTCATTCCGGTTTGTATTTTCCTTCGCTTTCATCCTTTATCAATCTTCTCCTTCTTTTGACTTCTCCCCCCCCCTTTTTTTTTTTTTTTTTTTTTTTTTTTTTTTTTGGTGATGGTCGAATCTTATGTGGATTGCCTACGTATCATGTCCCCGCATGAATCAGACCGGGCGTAGTTCGGAAACAATAGACATAAGATGAAGTGTTCATGAATTTTATTTCAACAAACTTAAAACTTGAAACACTTGCAAAATACAACAATGGAGAAAAACTTGTAAAAGGACAAACGGACTCTAAAACAAAAGACTCTCCTAAGCATGTTCCAAAGCCTCGAATCTTTGCGCCCGGGGGGCGTTGTCTGGCCTTGCTGCAGTTCTTGGGGTGAGATCTTTCTGTATACTTTCCAATTCTCCCATGACTTGGTGGACACATTCCATGATTGAAGAAAAGAGGGCAGGCCGAGGTACTCGTTCGCAGTTCAAACACCTCATAGTAATGTAGTGCCCGATCTCATTGATCCTGGTTCTGATTATGTCCTTTTCTCTGAGCAGCTGCCCTATGTGCCTGTTCTTTGCCCCTAATACTTGAGAGTTGCCGGAGACATGGTCCAAGAGCCTATCTATTTGTCTTTCCATCCGTGCCATCAAGTTGTGACAACGGTCTCTATCTGCTTTAGCATCCTGGACTTGCCTGAGAGTTCGCTTTTTAAGAGTGGCATTTGCTTTTCTCAAATCAACGATGATCGCATCATAGTCTTTCTCTACTTGTTGTATACGGAGTGCTTCTTGGTGGGCCGCTCTCTTCCATTTTGTTCGGACTGCAACCAAAGCCGCTTTTGCCTTCTCCAAGTCTTCTTGGTGTTCAAAGGCTTTCCTTTCCAAATCGTTTATCGGCATCTGATCACTCCGACTCCTCCTTGACCTTTCTGCGGCCAATTGCATCTCTTGAATTTGAGTTTGGAGTGCTTCTCTTTCCTGCTCCCAACCGGCCCTTTCCCGATCGAAGTCAGCCTGTTGTATGTCCATGGCTGCTTCCAGGATTCCTTTGTCTTCTTTTAAAGTGTTGATGCAAGATTGGAAATTTTGTGTCGTCTCATGCTCAACCTCCCTAACTCTGGCTTCTATTTCTCTCTCCCAATCGACGGCATACTTCACTGACCTTTCTGACCTTTGCTCCGGTATTGGTTGGTTGTGGAACCATTCAAGATAAGCGAGACTCACTTCTCCCCGTTCCCGATCGGCAACCATTTCGTTGATGTCGGAGAGTCGACTACCGAACCAAACCTTCTGTGCATAAGTCTCCCTCGGGGTCTCTTCCGTCACAAATTCCCATACAAATGATCGCATATCCTCAATTGGGGCCCTTTTCTGTTCTCTACCCAACTGCCGCATGACACGTAGCGGGGCATATGGTTGGAAGCCCCTGAAACCCATTAGTATGTAGAATGGGCGGTATGTCGACATATGCATGATTTTGGCGGAAGGGAACCAATAATAATTCCAGGTAAGTTGATCTGCTCTCAAAGAGTTGAGAAGTTCTTGCCAAGTCCTCAAGTCTTCCGGAAGGTTACAACGGGCGGCTCTGTTTGTATGACAGCGAATATAATTCAGCCAATCTGCTTTGAAGTTTATCACAATTGGGTGATGGTAGAGATGCTCTATAAACCACATTTGTAATAAAATATTGCAACCCTCAAAATAGTCTTGTCCTTCTTGGCACCGAGTTAAGGCCCGAAAGATGTCTCCTAGTATCATCGGAAGAACAGTGTGTTCCTCGTTACTCTGTAGATATGAGACCACCGCAGCTAAACGGATTCTGATGCGTCCACCACGTTCGGGAAAAACCATGGTTCCCAAAAAGCGATCATGAAAGCATAGATTCTTAAATCTCCCCAGGCGTCATAATTTAGCTGGTTAACAAATTCGACGTTTGAGAATTTCCCAAACCCTTCCTTATCACCAAATCTGTCGTAGAGATAATCTAGTGGCACCCAACCGTTCTCCGGACAACCGAGGGGAACCCGCCGGAGACATAGCTTTTTCAAGAAGTTATTCACACTCATCTGCCTAGGAGCTGCAGGTCTCATCTTGTGCAAATCTCTTCCGAGCCCTGTGAGTCCGCCCAATTCTTCCAAAGTGGGTGTCATTTCACAATCCCGAAATTTGAACACATTGCTTGTTGAGTCCCAAAAACTCACTAAAGCTCTGATCACATTTTTATCCGGTTTTATCATCATGATGTCCGGAAGAAATTTGAGGTGCTTGTGAACTTGATTTCTTTCCCAAGCTGAAAAACTAGTCCACCATTTACAGAGCCGATCTGGGGTTTTGTCCTGGACCATGAACATAGGTGGTATTTCGTCTCTCACCCTTTTCTGGCCGATTCGTTGCGAGGAAGTCATGCCGATCCTAGAAAAGATAAAAAAAATGGACTTAAGATTTTTTTTCAAGAATTTTTTTTTATTTATTATTATTATATAAAAAAAACGAATCTTGTTAATACGGCCTTTCAGCACTTGAAGAAGATTTGAAGGCTGTATAACAGGATACCAGTGTGATGTCTATATTCCGTTTTGCAAAATTAGTCCTCCGGCGCCCCTTTTGAGGCGTTTGGCTATTTTTGCAAAATTTCCTAACTCTCGACTAAGAACAAAAATCCTAATTCTAATATTTTTTTTTTATTATTGTTTTTTTTTTTTTTTTTTTTTTTTTTTTTTTTAAATCAGTATTAGTTGAGCCCGATATGGGTTGCCTACGTATCTCATTTTTGGTGAGAATCAAACTTGCGTAGTTCGAAAATAAAGCACTAAATCATTTTAAGAAAAGAAAACAAACTATTTTTAAACAGCAATTCTAAAACAAATTATTTTTCAAAGGAACTAGGAAAATTTATTTGGAAATTTATTTTCAAAGAAACCAAACTATTTTTGTAAAAAAAAAAAAATTTTTTTTTTTTTTTTTTGCATTTTTCATAATTTATTTTTAAAGAACTAACTATTTTCGTAAAATTAAGAAAATTTAGTTTGGAAATTTTTTTTTTTATTTTTTTTTTTTGCATTTTTTCAGAATTTATTTTCAAAGAACTAACTATTTTCATAAAATTATTTTAACTATATACCCTGACGTTTTCCACTTCTTCCTCTTTTTAACAAACCGGTCGGCATGTAAGATCGAAACAAATAAATGCACACAAAAAGATGCAACAAGTTGGTCTTTTTGTTTCGGGTACACCTGTCCTAGACAGGCCCAACCCCTGTGTTGAGCCTCCTAAGTCAAATATGCACATGATGCAAATAAACGTTCCTATCGGGGATCCGGCATAAGGTCTTGTTATTCTAAGTCATCATCCTGTTGGAAAAGTGTCTAGACCGGCTTTAACTCGAGCGGACAACTCGAGCCGAAGAGTGTCAGTGCACCGGTAGCATGGCTTTCCGGCTTAATTGACAAAACTCTCCGCCTAAACATGTGTGACTACAAAATCCTTCACCGGGTGCCAAGCACCACGACTATCTTGAGAAAAACGGGCTATGTCCAGCAAATGCCCGGTATTGTATTTCAGAAGACTCAGAAAAGAGAAAAAATGGGTATCGTCACAATTTATATACAGTTCACGAAATATCAAAGCGGTAAAGCAACATTTAGCATATAAAATATAAACATGTAATAAAATCAGATAATAAATAAGCCAAATAAAATAATTATTCAAAGCTCGAATTCTTAAACCCCGAACCGGTAGTCCTGAGTTTTATTCCCCAGCAGAGTCGCCAGAGCTGTCACACCTCCTTTTGGCGCGCCCTTCCCCGGAGGGTAGATGCGCGAGGGAGTTTTTCCAATTTAAGTGACAATATTCGAAATGGGATTATTTGTTTATTTCAGAGTCGCCACTTGGAATAAATTATGGTGTCCCAAGTCACCGATTTATTTAAATCCCAATTCGAGGAAATTCTTGACTTTCCAAATGAAGTCTGCGAACCAGAAATTCTAAGTAAGGAATTCTGTTGACCCGAGGGAAGGTGTTAGGCACCCCCGGATCCCGTGGTTCTAGCACGGTCGCTTCAATTATTGTAAATGGCTAAAAACATCTGATTTTATGCATGTTCAATACTATAATGCGATTTTAAATCAATTACCGCGTTTGGTTATTTTTAAGAAAAAGTGAACATTGTTATTGAGGGGCCCCGCAATTTTATTTCTTCTATTTAGCTAGGCTCGTAACATTTTTTTTTTATTTTTTTTTTTAAAAGGATAATCCTAAAGTGGCTACATTTTTCTATTTAGTTATCCCCAAATTAAAAGAGAAAATTCCTAATTAATTAAGAGACTAAAAATATGCAATACATCCAATTAATTTATGGAAAATATTCATGAAGCAGAAAAATAAATAAACAAACATTTTTAATAAACTCAAAATACTACAATTTTATTTATTAACTTATTATTTTTTTTCTTATACAATAAAAGATAAAATACATACTCAAATCGTGATATTGCTTGCTATATTAAAATAACTGTTTAGCGGAAGTAGACATGGCTAAAATCTAAATAAAAGTAAAAATACAAAATCGGCAATTAATACTTATACAAATTAAACCAATTATTTTACAACTAATTTAAACACATATTTTAATTGACTTAAAAGGTAAAATTCACTATTTACAAATATTTAAAGGAACAATAATTTTCCTTAATTACTAATACTTATTTAAAGGAAAAATAGTATTATTTAATCAAATCGGACCTAAATGCCTAAATTTTACACCAAATAATTAAAAATCATATTTTTATTAAGCCAACTACATATTTGCAATTTTAGCTTATTAAAAACAATATTAAAACATTAGCTACTAAACTAACCAGTTTTTATTTAACTAAAGAGATGACTTATTTCTTTTTAATTACTCAAAAACTTGGATAATAAAAAAAACATGCTTATACTTATACTAATTAATAATAATATTGAAATGAATTATTAACAATAAAAAATCTAATAGTTATGAGAAAATTCACACAATCCAAATCATACTACAATTTCATTTCGAATTACTGTTTCGAGATATTATTGATACAAAACTTAAAATGTAAAAACCAATGACGGAAGTTTTATCCTGATCAACTTCAAAATCATATTACACCTTATACTGAAATTAAACAGTAAGTGCTTTTCAAGGAGTGTACCTGAATAGCAAGAGGAGAGGAAAGTAATTAGTATAAGCAGTAATTCCAGCGATGCAACAATAACAGCCAGCAATTCCCAGTAACAGACTTTTTAAAACTAGTTAAAAAATTTCCAGTAGTAACAAAAATCAACACCAAAACAAGCAACTAAAACAGCTCTTGATTTTCAAATTCTCACTGTTTTAGCATTCAAAACCTTTCAAGTGTGTATGCTCTACTCTTTTTTTTTTTTTTTTTTTTTTTTTCTGTGTTTTCTTTCTTTTTTTTCTGTCTCTAAGCTTTTCAGTCCGTTCTGTTCTCTCCTCTCTTTTTCTCAATCTCTCTTTTTTCTCTCTTTTCAGTCTAAGTCCCCTCCCCTTAGTTTCTGTCCTTAGGTGTATTATATACAAAAATTAGCACCTTTTTTTCAATTTAAAAATCTTTTAAAATCTAAATCTACCTAATTCCCAACCCTTAAAGTCCAATTAGACCCATTTATTTCAACTCTAAAATACCTACCCAATAAAATATACAGCAGCCTCTACTGACTATTCTTCAACCATAGCTTTCCTGTCCAAAATTCTACCATTAACATCCACAGCATCCAATACATTATCTACACTCAGACCAAATTTCCTCAACATATTCCCACTTCTATCTATTCCCTTAGAAACAAATTTCGGGTATAATGAACTAAACCTAACAATAATGATCCCAATCAAGATAGGCATAAATGTAGAGAATTCATGGAAGCAGCATTATCATCATTTACTCCCAAAAAAAATAGGCTAAGCGCATTCACATTTTCCTTTCAAGGAATTCATGCTCATAAGAATTCGATAAAGAATAAACACATTTCAAAGATACGCGGATTAACAAAATTAAAACCCCACTAAAACATACTCAAAGATAAAAAAAAAATATATAAATTTGTTCTCTGCCAATCGCGAAGAGAGCAACAATGGAATTAACAACAAACAACACAAGACAACTTAACTACGCCTAAATTCAAACTAACTGTAATCGGAAATATTCATCTTCAAAGACAGCAAGGGTGTCGGTGTCGGATTGTTGTTATGGATGCTTGAGAGCGAACGAGTAGAGGCGGCGGCCATGGGGGTCGATTGGCGGCTAGGGTTCCTGGTGGAGGAGTGGGTCGGCTGCGGCGGCTGATGTCCGGTTCAAACGAGCAGAGGCGGCGACGGCTGGTGGTCGTTTGCTGAAGGTTGGTCGTTGGTTGTTGTTGGAGGCGACCGGCGGGTTGTGGCGTGGAGTTGGGTTGTCGTTTGGTGAGGGTGGGCGGCGGCATGGAGGTGGCAGCGACTGGTTACCGGCGAAGGGCTGGTGGTGGTTTGAGGGGCTGGTAGCGGCTATGGAGTCTGGGCGCGGGTCGTCAGCTGGGGGTGGTCGTTGGCGGCGGCTGGATGAGAGAGGTTGACTGGTGAGGGTGGGGCGGCGGCGGCAGGGAGGTTAGTGTGGTCATGGGTGGCGGCTGGTTGGTGAAAAAATGGGGCTAGGGTTTGAAAAATTAGAAAATGAGGAGTGTTTGAGGGGTTTGGGTAATTAAAAATTGATGAATTAATGAGAGTCATTGGATTTAACATGATGGATGGCTGAGATTGATCCGGGTAATGGGTCTGGGTAGATGACATTTGGGCTGGGTAAGGAGTTTGAACCTTTGGGCTTGTAATTTTATCTTAAAGAAATGGCCCAATCCAGATTTTCAACTCCATTTAAATCTACTTTTCTTTCTTTTTTTTTTCTTTGTTTTATTTTAAGAATTAAAACTAAAATTATAATTTTAATTATAAAAATAAATTAAACACACGATTACTAATTAACTCTAAGTAGTAATTTTTCACAAACAATCAAACATCAAACCGCACAATATTGATTAAAAATGCAAAGATAACAAAAATTACTTAATTAAATCCTAAATTGCAATATATATATATATATATATATATATATATATATATATATATATATATATATATATATATATATATATATATATATATATATATATATATATATATATATATATATTGTATATTTTAACAAACAAATATGTATGGACAAAAAATGCAAATAATAATTAAGAAAATTAAACAAAAATTTTAGAAAGTCATACACAACACCAACATACAATAATTTTGGCTCTAAAAATACTAATAAAATACGGACAAGAACAAAAATTTGAAATCGACTAACCGGATTGAGACAAACGATCAGTCGTCCAGATTCATTATATATATATATAAACATATATACATATACACACAGAAGAAGAAAAAGAGCATAATGGCAATGAAAACATAGGTGGGGAGTGGCTCCCGGATTACTGCCTGGCGGTTGTTTTTGGGAAACATTCCGGCGGGTGTTATTGGAGAGTTGAAGAAAGAGAAGAAAGAATGGTGTTTAAGGGTTGTGGCGGCTAGGGTTTGTGGAGTGTATAATGGCTGGTCTCTACTGAGACCAAAGCCTTATATACTCGGAGCCCTCAAGATGATCCTGACCGTTGGATCTCTGATGATCAACGGTCGGGGCTTGGCCTAATCAAACGATGCCGTATTGACCCATATGAGGCCACCGGTCTCCTCCGTAGGATCATCTGGATTGGACAGTTGAGATCAAGTCCCTCATATTAATTAACCATTAAAAATCCGTTAATAATCTCAAACGTTAGATCTGAGGAAATAAACGGCTGAGATTCTATCAATTTAAATAACTGGACCGGATCTTTTGGGCTAAAACATTGGGCCACAATTCAGACATAATCTTGGCCCCAATTCTTATTACGCCTGTATATATATATATTTATTATTTAATTATTTAAATAAATAAATATGCACAGATAAATGCAAATAATATAAGAAAATAACACAAAATTCACAACAATCGCAAGAAAACTAAAAAAAATTATTTTATTTTGAATCTTTGGGAGTATTTCTCTTATAGGGCAAAAATCACGTGCTCACAGAACAGCTAGCAGATGTAGCTAAATGCAATGCAATGCATGATATGACCGCTACGGCGTGTAGCCGACTCCAATTTTGGGTACCCGTGCTCACTGTGGGGGTTCAGACTCCGGAGGGGCTCCTACAGCCCAAGCACATCTCATAGAGATATTCCTGCGGCGTGCAGTCCGATCCAACATATATCCTGCTGCGGCGCGCAGCCCGATCCACTACTAGTCAGCTAATATGCAAATACAGCCTCGCAGGCTCAAAAGTAGTTTTTGAAAACTCTTTTATCATTTTTCGGTTGGAAAACAGTAATACCAAGTTCCAGAGATTGGAATTAGCATAATAACAAAAATAGCTGCGGACTAGTAGTACACTAGCATGTCTATATGATAAGACAATGATAACGATCCTCGCGGGATCCAATACTGGCTCACGGCCCACATGTATACTCAACCGCCCAAGAAGGGGGTTCCTCGGCTCAAGAGTGGCCATTATCACAATATATATATATATATATGCAACCATCCGAGAAAGAGGTTCGACGGCTCAAGAATAGCCTATAATACAGTATCAACGGGTTGGACTAATATATAGTCTCCAGTTCATAATCGACCCCGCACTCTCAAGAGTGTGCGTGTCTCGCCGCTATACAGCGTCACAAAGTGGTATACCGGGGTTTCGAACCCGCTGGTCATCACCCACATCTATTACTCACCTCGATACGGCGCGACGACTACTCCGCAATGCCCTTGCCACGAGAATCAAGCTCCGCACGCGTAGAATCTGATCAAATACAGTAAAAATACAACAATTTAGGCCAATGGGACGACACCCAATCAATACAACTCAATTTACATCAAAATTCCCAAAGTTGTCAAAACCCGAGCCCCGGGCCCACATTCCGAAAATTTACGAAATTCACATTTCCGGAACCCTCGTCTCAATACGAGTCTAAGCATATCAATTTTACCAAAATCGGACTCCATTTGCCCATTCAAAACCTTGATTTTCTAAAGTCCAAGACTAGGGCTAAATCCTCCATAATTACCCCAAATTCCTCCATTTTCATGATATAATTGCATGATATTATCAATACTAATCATAATATGAGTTCATAGTTGATTACATGATGATTTCCCTTGATTTCCTCCTCAAAATCGCCCAAAATCGCCCTTAAGCCGAGACCCCCAAATGTTAAAATGTTTCTGAAATTTTTCTAACTTCTGATACATTTACTTACAGCGATTTTCGCTTCTGCGGAACATTTTCCGCTTCTATGCTTCCGTATCCGCGACCAAAGGGTCGCTTCTGCGGTTCCAGGCCTAGCCGGCCACTTCCGCTTCTGCGAACCAAGGGCCGCTTAAGCGGTCCCGCTTCTGCGAAGAAGCTTCCGCTTCTGCGGAAAAATCCGCCTCTGCGCGTCCTTGACCGCTTCTGCGGTATCGCCCAAGCGGAGAAACGTCCGCTTCTGTGGACCATGCCCCAATTGCCCTCGTCCGCTTCTGCGATCATTGGGTCGTACCAGCGACCCCGCTTCAGCGGAAAAGCATCCGCTTCTGCGAAACACCCGCTCCTGCGCTCCCATATCCGCTTCTGCGGACTCGCTCCTGCGACCACATTTCCGCAGGAGCGAAAATGACAGAACCAGAACTCTCAACCTGAAATTTCCATGATTTTTCTCCCGTTTAACCATCCGAAAACACTCCGAGGCCCCCGGGACCTCATCCAAACATACCAACACATCTTAATACCTTATTCGAACTTGCTCCAATCCTCAAAACACGTCTAACAACATCAAAACTCATAATTCGCATCGAATTCAAGCCTAAATTCCTTAAAACATTCCAAATTACACATTCAATCAAAAACCCGACCAAACGACGTCCGAATGACCTGAAATTTTGCAGGCACATCCAAAATCACCTAACGAAGCTACTGCAGCTGTCGGAATTCCATTCCGACTCCCGGATCAAAATATCACCTACCGTTCGGATTTCGCCAAAATTCAACCTTAGCCAATTCAAGCCTATTTCTACACCGGGCCTCCAAATTCAATTCCGATTGCTCCCCTAAGTCACAAATCACCTCCCGGAACTAACCGAATCATCAGAATCCGATTCCGAGCACTCTAACTCAATAGTCAACTCTTGGTTGACTTTTCATATTCAAGCTTTCTTCAAACATGCTATTTGTTTCATTTTCAATCCAAATCACTCCTAACTCACCCGATATACTCTAATACTGTTTTAAAAGCATAATATAGGAATAGGATTATCACTTTCAAATTCTGCATTTCACATAGATACCATGTCTACAAGATATTTACTCTTTCAAATTTTGCATTTCACATAGAAATCATGTTCATAGGATTATTACTTTCATACTCTACATTTTCGCGTAGATACCATGACTATAAGGAAATACTATCTTTAAAATTTTGCATCTTCATATAGTTAACTACTAAAATTCTGCAGCTCATATAGATATAATGTTCGTAGGCTTCTTCTTCAATTTCACATAGATACCATGTTCGTAGGATTTTCTGCATTTTCGTATAGATACCATGTCTCTGAAAGTCTGTATATCACATAGATAATATGCCTATCGGACTTCTGCATTTTTGCATATACATCAGTCATTAGGCAAACTTGTTACATGATTTAAATAATCAACCGCATATAGATGACATGTCTATAGGATTCCTGTATGAACAATAATAATATTTTAAAATCAGTAACGCCTAGAGAGCATGCCTATAGGCAGTTATTGTCACACCTCCCTTTTTACTACCTCCTCCGACCTTTTGAAGAGACTTAGGGTATACCTCGATGTTCAAATACCCAAAAAGGATATAATAACAAAGAGGAAGGAGTTTTTCCAAATAAAGGACAATCGGTCCGGGATTTATTTAAATTCTCAGAGTCGCCACTTGGGAAGATAATGGTGTCCCAAGTCACCGGTTAATCCCGAATCCGAAGAGATTGACTCTGTATTACAGTCCACGAAATAGAAACCTGGATAAGGAATTCTGTTAACCTGGGAGAAGGTGTTAGGCACTCCCAGACTCCATGGTTTCAGCACGGTCGCTCAACCGTCATTCTCGATTTTATATGACTTATTATATGCTTTTTAACAAAATGTACATATTTCCAACTTTAATATTTTTCACGAATAGCGACGTCGCGAAAACGTATTTTGGGTCACACCACAACCACTACACCTGTGACTTTTAATACATTTCGGCTTCGCCGTGATATATGATTTGAGTCGCACCAAGTACACACTCGTATTAGAGAAGGTATATTTATTAAATCGTGCTTAATAAGCGTCTAACGGCTTTAAATCTTTGGGAAAGGTTGTGGAATTTTCTATCAACCTTCCCGAATCTATTATATACTTTGTCAATTACTCAAAAGGGGGCCCCACTGTTTTTGTTATTATGTGAGGCCCATCCCATATATTTTAAAGTCCATACTTAATGTGTCACTATATTTTCTATCATTATTTTTTCCTTAATCAGTTTAATTATCTTATATTTCCAAAAGTGAGTCCAGGCCTTATTATTGTTTCTGTTATGGACTTCTGGATTGATACTCAGCCAATTGCTATGTACATATGGGTCTTAATAACCCAGACCATATTAGGGCTTGCATTCAGAGGCCCAATTGGTAATCGAACACAGTCCAAGCCTGCGTTATACATTGGGCCTGGAGCAAAGTGTAATAGAAGTAATGAAAGCAGAAAATGAAAACTCATATATGAACAGGCAAAGGTACGAATCCAAATTGAACTTTATTTGCTAAGGAGAAATTTCTATACAAACTATCAGTACCAACTTCAAATCATGATTGTCTAATATACATAAAACTGAATTAACAAACTGTTTTCACCTTTGTTTTTCTAATACTAATTCATACTAAGTTGTTTTCAGCTAAATGACAGGATACTATTTAATCATGTAATTACATAATTCATGCTTTTATATCAGTGTTAGAGTCTATCGGGGGAGTTAGGAGTGAATTAAATTGGAAATGAGGCATATAGCCTTTTTGGAGGAAACTTGAATAAGGAAAGTCAACTCGGAGTTGACTATTTAGTTAGAGAGCTCGGAATCGAATTCTGATGATTCGACTAGTTCCGGGTGATCATTTATGACTTAGGAGAACAATCGGAATTGAATTCGGAGGTCCGGTGTAGTTTTAGGCTTGAATTGGCGAAGGTTGAATTTTGGCGAAATCCGGATGGTAGGTGATATTTTGATCCGGGGGTCGGAATGGAATTACGACAATTTCTGTAGCTTCGTTATGTGATTTTGGATATGTCCGCAAATTTTCAGGTCATTCGGACATCGTTTGATCGGGTTTTGGATTGAATGTTAGTTTTGAAAGTTTTGAAGAAACTTAGGCTTGAATTCGTGTGTAAATGGTGATTTTGATGTTTAGTATGGTGTTTTTATGATTGGAACAAGTTCGTATCATGTTTTGGAGTATGTTGGTGGTTTTCGTTGGGGTCCCGGGGGTCTCGGGATGAATCCGAGGGTCCAAACGGACCATTCTTGGCCAAAGAAGAGAGCTGGTTTGCTGTCATAAGTGCAGCAGAATTTTACCCTTCGCGATCGCAAAGATAGGGACGCGATCGCGTAAGGTCAAGAGCAGAAGCAACGCGATCGCAGGGGCACGGACGCGATCGCGTAGAGTTAACCGGGTGGTCATCGCGATCGCATGAGCATCTACGCGATCGCGTAGAAGAGAAATGGGGTCCAGGGAAAAATGTGCTACGCGATCGCAGGAAGAGGGACGCGATCGCGTGAAGCCGGATGTTTGTACATCGCGATCGCGTGAGGAGAGTCGCGATCGCGTGAGGGCGAAATGTTTGAACATCGCGATCGCGTGAGTAGAGTCGCGATCGCGTAGAGCAAATGGGTCTGGCAGAGAATTTAATCACAGAACAGAGGGGTTACGGGTTCATTAACCCAAAACGCCATTTTTGAGTTCTAGAGAGAGAAACTCACGGGAATTGCTGGTAATTCATCGGGGATTCGTTGGAGGTAAGTTTTGTGGCTTAATTGCATCATTTTAGCATGAAATCCTTGGTTAAATTTCTGTAAATGGAAGATTAAAGGTGGGTTTGAGCCCTAGGCCTAAATTGAAGAAAAACACCGATTTGAGTGGGCAAATGGAGTCCGATTTTGGTAAATTTGATATGCCTAGACTCGTATTGAGACGAGGGTTCCGAATATGTAACTTTTATAATTTTTCGAGAAGCGCACCAAAAGTCGGGTTTTGACAACTTGTGGGTTTTGATATAAATTGGGTTATTTCGAATGAATTTCGTGAAATTAGCGTATATTGATGCATTCTCTATGATTTTGAGCAGATTTGGCACCCGAGGAGATTGATTTGCGAGGCAAACGCAAGGCGGATTGAAGCTTCTACCGGTTCGAGGTGAGTGGTAGTAGTAAACAATGTACTGAGGGTTTGAAACCCCGTACTAGCACTTCATAGTACTATATTGAGATGAGACACGCGTTCTATGACGGGCGTGGTGACATTGTGATTGGGGGTTCGGACTTAGTCCTTCCCGGCTAATAGAATACTATGTTGTATGACTGTTACTGAGATTATAACTGTACAATTGGGCTAATAGCCATGTTTGGGGCCTTGTGCCGATCTGTAGAGCATTAGGGAACCTATAGAGCTAGGTGACCCTTATATCATGTTGGAAACATACACTCAGCCGTAGCTCTAGCTGTATAGCATAATATGAGCCCGTACTAGATGTGTACATAGAGAGAGATTATCTAGGGTGGAATTCCCTGTTCTAGCTGAGTGGGCCTGAAAGGCCAAGTCTATATTGAGTGAGACAGGGTCCAGGACCCACTGTGATATATTATATTGGGCCTGAGAGGCCAAGCACATATTGACCGGGATAGGGTCGAGGACCCATTATGAGGTATTATATATATATACCTATATTGGATCGGGCTGCACGCTGCAGCAGTATATATATATATTGGATCGGACTGCACGCCGTAGTAATATACATGTAATATACATGTGGGACGGACTGCACGCCGCAGTATTATTGCGCTTGGGCTGTAGGAGCCCCTTCGGAGTCTGAGTCTGCACACATTCTTAGTGAGCACCGGTGTATATTATGGGATCGGGCTGCGCGCCGCAGCAGTATAAATATATAAATATATATATATTGGATCGGACTGCACGCCGCAGTAATACATGTGTGGATCGGGCTGCACGCCGCAGTATTATAGTGTTTGGGCCTAGGGAGCCCCTCCGAAGTCCGTATACACCCCCAGTGAGCGCCGTCGACGTTAAATGGAGCGGGCTGCGCGCCGCAGCGGTATATGTATTGGAGCGGGCTGCGCAGCATTATACTTAATCATATCCTATTATCTACTTAAATACTTATACATTATAGACGTAGGTATATGTCTTTATATGTTGAGATGGCCGTACACCGTAGGGGTACGAGTGAGGGTTGGATCGGTGTAGAATCTTGTAGAGATAAACGTGGATTGGAGATTTGAGTATTTCTATAGTGATGACGTACCTGTGAGGGTTGCCTTAGAACTGCTAAGTGATAGCACAGGAGTTCTTACCTTCAGTTATTATTTATTATTGTTACTCACTGAGTTGAAATATACTCACCCCACTCCCCTGCACTTTCTGTGCAGATCTACAGGTGCCCGAGAGCAGTTGAGACATTGTAGCTGCTGATCCTTGTCTACTTTTGCGGAGATTACGAGGTAGCTGCCAGCGTCCGCAGAGCTTGTTTTCTCCTTCTTTATCATCTTGTTGATTTCCTATTTGCCTAGACTTGATTGTATTAGGATGCTATTCTGTAGAGGCTCAGTCTCGTGACACCACGATATGTTTGGGACCGTATTTTGTATGTTTTACGTTTCTGTTATCACCTGATATGATCATTTACTGTTTAAGTTTAATTTGATTAATAACTGGCTGGGTTAAGGGATAATATGGTCGGGCTTTCCTAGCATTGTGTTGGGCGCCATCACGACCAGGGTTTGGGTCGTGACAAGTTGGTATCAGAGCCTAGGTTAACAGGTCTCGCGAGTCATGAGCCGGTTGGTAGAGTCTCGTGGATCGGTGCGGGGACGCCTGTACTTATCCTCGGGAGGCTGCAAACCTTTTAGGAAAAGTTTCAATTCTTGGAATTCTTGTCGTGCGATTACTTTTGACTTGAACTGAACTTTGACATTCTATTCTCTCGCAGATGGCGAGAACTCGATCATCCGGAGGTGGAGGACGACCACCACTACCACTTGCTAGAGGCCGTGGACGTGGTCGTGGTCGTGGCGGAGTTAGGGCAGCTGAGGCAGTGCCAGCTGACCCACAGCCCCCAGTTGCAGATGTGCCAGCAGCACCAGTTCAGGCACCAGTTGTGCCCATTGTCATTCTGGGTCTACAGGAGACCCTGGCTCAGATACTAGCAATTTGCACTGGCCTGGCACATGCGGTTTCAGTTACTACTGCGGCAGCTGCATCAGGGTCCGGGGGTGGTCATCATACCCCTATCGCACGCACTCCAGAGCCAGCAGTGCAGGGCTTACAGACACCAGAGGCTCCTCCAGTTCAGCCTGTGGTTCCGGTTCAGCCAGCAGATCGGATTCAGGGGGACAGGGTCCCAGCTATGACAGACGATGAGCAGCATCGTCTCGAGAGGTTCACCAGGTTATCTCCTCCAGTGTTCACTGGTGCTCCGGGCGAGGACGCCCAAGGTTTTCTGGATAAGTGTCGTCGGATGCTTCGTACGGCAGGGATATTGGAGTCCAGTGGGGTATCTTTCACTACCTTTCAGTTTCAGGGGCCAGCTTTCGCTTGGTGGGAGGCTTATGAGCGCCGCAGGCCGGCAGGGGTAGCACCACTATCATGGCCGGAGTTCTCCACTATGTTCTTGGAGAAATGGGTGCCTCGATCTCGGAGAGAGGAGATGCGTAGGCAGTTTGAGGGTCTCCGTCAGGGGGACATGTCAGTGTCAGAGTATGAGATCAGGTTTACAGAGTTGTCCGGATATGCACCGTGGTTGGTTCATTCCGACAAAGAGAGGATTGGGCGCTTCGTGGACGGCCTCATTTATCCCATTCGTATTCTGATGACTCGGGAGAGGGTTTTGAGTCGTACATTTGAGGATGCCGTGGATATTGCTCGCGACATAGAGACAGATCGTCGCATGCAGCGGGATGAGAGGGAGGCCAAGAGGCCTCGAGGTTAGTTCTAGTGGCACCCAGACCAGAGGCCAGAGCCAGCAGAGCCGAGGTCGCTCTTTCAGATCTTCCCAGTCGGGTCACTCCGATCGTCGCAGATGGTGTTCTAGACAGGGATTATCAGGGTTCGCACCAGAGCCAGCCAGCTCTCAGTGCCATGCCAGCTCAGAGTTCTTCACAGGCCCCATCCGCTCGGGGTTCATCTCGGCCTAGTTCATCAGCTGGCCACTCCAGCGCCAGAGGTCCTTATCAGTCTCAGTACCCAGGCACCGGGGAGTTGCTACGAGTGCGGAGAGTTTGGGCATCACCGTAGGGAGTGTCCCCGTCTTGTTTCCGGATCTTATCAGCAGAGGGGGCAGCCCTCGTCATCTGGTCCTTCTACTTCAGCACCCGCCCCGCCAGCTAGGGGTGAGGGTCAGACAGCTAGGGGTCGCTCTCGAGGGGGAGGCCGATCGGGCGGACAGGCTAGATGCTATGCTTTTCAGGGCCGATCTGAGGCCGTTGCTTCTGATGCTGTCATTACAGGTATTATTTCAGTCTGCCACAGAGATGCCTCGGTATTGTTTGATCCCGGTTCTACTTATTCTTATGTGTCTACATATTTTGCTCCTCATTTGGGCACGACCCGAGGGAGTCTTGAGCTGCCAGTGCACGTATCTACCCCGGTAGGGGATACTATTGTTGTGGACCATGTATACCGGTCCTGTTTGGTCACTATTGGGGTCTGAAGACCCGAGTGGACCTATTGTTTCTCAGCATGATTGATTTTGATGTTATATTGGGCATGGATCGGTTATCTCCATGTCATGCTATTCTGGACTGTCATGCCAAGACAGTCACTTTGGCTATGCCGGGCATTCAGAGGATCGAGTGGCGGGGCACGACTGAGTATGTACCTAGCAGGGTAATATCTTTCCTCAAGGCCCAATGAATGGTTGGGAAGGGATGTCTCTCTTATTTAGCATTTGTGCGGGAGGTCGAGGCCCGGACTCCCACTATTGATTCTGTTCCCATTGTGCGAGACTTTCCTGATGTGTTTCCCTCGGACCTGCCGGGCATGCCGCCGGATAGGGATATTGATTTTGGTATCGATTTGGTGCCAGGCACTCAGCCTATTTCTATTCCTCCGTATCGGATGGCACCAGCTGAGTTGAAGGAATTGAAGGAGCAGCTCCAGGAACTCCTAGATAAGGGGTTCATTCGGCCGAGTGTGTCGCCGTGGGGTGCATCGGTCCTGTTTGTTAAGAAGAAGGACGGATCCATGAGGATGTGTATTGACTACAGGCAGCTAAACAAAGTAACAGTAAAGAATAAGTATCCTCTGCCTCGTATTGATGATTTATTTCATCAGCTCCAGGGAGCTAGGGTGTTCTCGAAGATTGATCTTCGTTCAGGCTACCATCAGCTGAAGATTAGAGAGTCCGACATTATGAAGACTACATTCCGGACCAGATATGGTCATTATGAGTTTCTTGTGATGTCGTTTGGGCTGACCAATGCCCCAGCAGCATTTATGCATCTGATGAACAGTGTGTTCGGGCCTTATTTGGATTCATTTGTGATTGTGTTCATTGATGACATTCTAGTCTACTCCCGTAGTCAGGAGGAGCATGCTCAGCATTTGAGTATTGTGTTGCAGAGATTGAGAGAGGAGAAGTTGTATGCCAAGTTCTCCAAATGTGAGTTCTGGCTTGAGTCCGTGGCATTCTTAGGGCACGTGGTGTCCCGTGATGGTATTCGGGTAGATCTGAGGAAGGTCGAGGCAGTGCAGAGTTGGCCCAGACCGACCTCAGTTACTGAGATCCGTAGCTTTTTGGGATTGGCGGGGTATTATCGCCGATTCGTTCAGGGGTTCTCTTCTATTGCTTCACCCTTGACTAGATTGACTCGGAAGGGTGTTCCTTTCTTATGGTCCGAGGAGTGCGAGGAGAGCTTTCGGAAGCTCAAGACAACACTGACCACAGCACCAGTCTTGATTCTGCCGTCAGCTTTAGATCCTTATACTGTGTATTGTGATGCCTCGGGAGTTGGGATTGGTTGTGTGTTGATGCAGGAGGGTAGGGTTATTGCTTATGCTTCTCGTCAGTTGAAGCCCCACGAGAAGAACTACCTTGTTCATGATTTGGAGCTAGCGGCCATAGTTCATGCTTTGAAGATTTGGAGGCATTACCTATATGGTGTCTCATGTGAGGTGTTCACGGATCATCGCAGCCTTCAGCACTTATTCAGACAAAAGGACCTTAATTTGAGACAGCGGAGGTGGTTGGAGTTGCTTAAGGACTATGATATCACTATTTTGTATCATCCGGGGAAGGCCAATGTGGTGGCCGATGCCTTGAGTCGGAAGGCGGTTAGCATGGGCAGCTTAGCTTTCATCCCAGTTGGGGAGAGGCCATTTGCTTATGATGTTCGGGCCCTAGCCAATCGGCTAGTGAGATTAGATATTTCGGAGCCGAGTCGGGTGTTGGCTTGTGTTGTTTCTCGATCTTCCTTATATGATCGCATTAGGGAGCGACAGTATGATGATGCACATTTGCTTGTCCTTAAGGACAGAGTGCAGCATAATGATGTTAGAGATGTGACTATCGACAGTGATGGTGTTCTGAGGATGCAGGGCCGTATATGCGTGCCCAATGTAGATGGTTTGCGGGAGTTGATACTTGAGGAGGCACACGGTTCGCGGTACTCTATTCACCCAGGTGCCGCAAAGATGTACCAAGACTTGAGACAACACTACTGGTGGAGGAGAATGAAAATGGATATTGTTAGGCATGTAGCTAAGTGCCTCAATTGCCAGCAGGTCAAATATGAGCATCAGAGACCGGGCGGTGTTCTTCGGCGTATGGTTATTCCCGAGTGGAAATGGGAGAGGATCACCATGGATTTTGTTACTGGGCTCCCTCGGACAGCGAGGAAGTTTGATTCTGTATGGGTGATTGTTGATCGGCTGACTAAGTCCGCACATTTCATCCCAGTTAGTACTACTTACTCATCGGAGTGGTTGGCATCGATCTTTATTCGGGAGATTGTCAGGTTGCATGGGGTCCCAGTGTCTATTATATCTGACAGAGGCACTCAGTTCACTTCTCAGTTTTGGAGAGCATTTCAGCGAGAGATGGGTACGCGGGTTGAGTTGAGCACCGCATTTCACCCCCAGACAGACGGACAGTCTGAGCGCACTATTCAGATCCTGGAGGATATGTTGCGGGCATGTGTGATCGACTTTGGTGGTTCATGGGATGAGTTTTTGCCACTTGCTGAGTTTGCCTACAACAACAGCTACCAGTCGAGTATTCAGATGGCCCCATACGAGGCATTGTATGGCAGACGGTGTAGATCTCCCGTCGGATGGTTTGAGCCTGGTGAGGATAGATTGATAGGGACTGAGTTAGTTCAGGATGCTCTAGATAGAGTGAAGTTGATTCAGGAGAGGCTTCGCACAGCACGGTCTCGCCAGAAGAGTTATGCAAACCGTAGGGTTCGAGAGTTGTCTTTCATGGTTAGTGATAGAGTATTGTTGAAGGTCTCACCCATGAAGGGTGTCATGAGATTCGGGAGGAAAGGGAAGTTGAGTCCCAGGTACATTGGTCCTTTTGAGATACTCAGGAGAGTTGGAGATGTGGCATATGAGTTAGCCTTGCCACCCGGCTTATCCAGCGTTCATCCAGTATTCCATGTGTCTATGCTCCGGAAGTACATTGGGGATCCGTCTCATGTATTAGACTTCAGTACCATTCAGCTTGATGGTGATCTATCCTATGATGTGGAGCCTATTGCTATTTCGGGTCGCCAAGTAAGGAAGTTGAGGTCGAAGGAGATTGCATCAGTTAAGGTTCAGTGGAGAGGTCGACCCGTAGAGGAGGCTACTTGGGAGGTTGAGCAGGAGATGCGGAGCAGATACCCTCAG